>JACCPG010004539.1:0-25054 GCA_016069955.1 Drepana arcuata | reverse complement strand
TGACAGATGGCGAGTCCATCGCCGTTACTCAACTATACGCCTTTGAATTGCTGCGGTATCCCGTTGCAACGCGCCAATATGACATATACAACTATTTTTAAATAAGGGCTTGTTATTGTTAATATAAGAAAAATACAATTAGGTCTTTTAAAATAATAAATCGATGAAAAGGATTCTTAATGGAAAATAAGAAGAATTTGAATTCCTAAATAGGATTATTCAGATTATTACATGATTATTTTTACCAATGTGTATCTTTATTATATTTGCTTAAATCATGCTTTCTCATCCTCACGCCTTCCCACAAGGATCCCCCAAGGGGTAGGCAGAGGTATATAGGTAGTACCCACACACCCACTTTCTTTGACATCAATTCCTCTTTGTTCTTAGTCTCTACTTTTATTAACTACGAGTACCATGCGTTCGGTAACAGCAAGCAAAGTTCACAAATAATTACGAACTACCAACAAATGTCTGCAATAAATTATCATATGCGCACTTGATCATTCATTATAATGCGAGTTAATTTTGCGGATACATTTATCATACTTACTGCTCGGCGACACAGCGCGGACTTTTCGGACTTAGCGCGGATAATATCCGCGTATCCATGTGATTTGTTCATCGACTAATTTATCATTATTTATCGGGTTTAATTATTCATTGGAATGAAAGATTTCAGTGGCTAACATTTATCTGTGTTTACACAGTTGGCAACATGCGAGCGACACCCTGGTGTTACAAGTGTCCTTAGCGGCGACAACAGCGTATTTAAAAATACGCGTTTCTTTTATTAATTTCAAAACGGTCTTTTGATTTGAATTATGGTTTATGGAGCGACTATCGTAAGCATATGCGATACCTGAAGTATCACGCGTTGACATTTTATTGTGGGGAGTTGCTAGCATTTTACGTGACGTAATACAAGTTGCCAGGTCAAATAATTCGCAGTATTTTGGTCTGCCTCATAATATGTATTCGTATTAGCATTCAAAATTAACATCGTGAGCAGCTGACGCATGGTCCATATGGCCGGTTGACGGAGATTGCTCACCCTGAACGTGACTGGTTGTGTGTGTCCATTTATTGTGCATATGGGTCTAAATTAAGAGACGTGTTGACTGGACCAATGAGTTCTTCTGAACTTAAGTACAGTGATTAGTGACACCACGAGCTTTACGGTGAAGGAAACATCGCGAGGAAACCTGCATACGTTTGAGAGGAAATTCCAAGTTGTATGTATAGTCGTGTTACAGTAACGGCGATGGGCTCGATATCTGACACGGTGGCGCCTAAATCTCCGGCAAAAATAAGGTGTCTTACATAATGTTATATACATTTGAAATTGTTACTATGGCACACAATAAGTAAAAAACGAAAATACGTGACGCAACACTACGTGTAGTGTTGCATGTTTCCACACAATCCAACCAATTATTGAGAAGTACTGAAAAATAGTTGTTAGCTCTACGTTGGCCTTTGCCGTATATAGTTGGACAAGCTAGTGAAGGGTCTATAATGCCTGGTTTTACTGTGCTAACGGACTACGGAGCACATAGCAGCAAACGTTTGGTTCGGAGGCGGAATATCCTTAAATAACCCGCAAAGCTCATAGCGGTCAGTATAAACCACAAGAGGAGTGGCGTTTCGTGCAAATTCAACAAGCAATGTGCTGACCATAGCCCCGAGTGACGTATAGAGAGGAGCATTGTAACGTTGAGTAACATTAGGTGCAAACAATTAGCTAAAGCGGATTACCAATTCGTTACCTTTATAATGAATCGTCAACAAGGATGTGATTGTAAAGAAGAAAATCAGGTACGTTGGTTTGAAGACAGAAAGGATGAGAGAAGAGAGATTGACGATACAGATTTACAACGTGAAAATGTTTTTTTTTATACCACAAGGGTGGCAAACAAGCATGCGGTCCGCCTGATGGTAAGCGGTTACCGTAAGCGGGTAATGCGGTATCACTCGCGCGTTGCCGATGTGTGGTAGATGAGGCAGAGTAAGACCACGTACCTAGATCAAATCGATTGGTCTCAAATAGCGGACGTCATGAGTACTCGAAAGCGGCAAGAATGTTTAAGGAGGAGATTATTGTGGATGAAGCGAAAGAGGTCTACCTCGTGAGGGACTCGCCGTGATGATAAGTATATGTATTATTAGAATTGTATTGACGGCCGTCTAGTGTAGTTGACAAAGCCATATAGACATAGGCGGTGAGTTCTATTTCGTCTGAAAGTGAAATTTTCTGCTATGAACGCGAATGTGTTTTGACTATATATATAGCTCTGACCAATACATCTTATTGACTCTTTTGGTTATAATAAACATTTTAGCTTAGAGTCAAAACTAGCAGTCTGTTACTATGACCTCTGATCTTTGATACAGTTGATTATCACACTGTGGAAATTAAAAAAAAAAATATGACTTGAATTGATCGCCAGAAAGACAACGATAGGCTCGCCATTTTCCACGTTGACACCTAAATACATCTCCGATGAACACCACTAAGCCGCTACACCGCTATAGGAACTCTTTTTAGTTGACCTAATATTCAATTATCAATGATTTTTTATTGATACATTAAGTTTCCATAGATCTAAACGCTTTCGCGTATGACTTGGGTAATTCTCATGCAATATCTATTTCAGGAGACTACAAATGTCTACTGGACGAAGTATTACACGAACAGGTTATTAAGCCAGTAAGATAAATATATTTGTTTTTAATCTGCTATACGTTACAGTTAAAGATAGATGCTTCAAAAACTTAATTCATACATACATACATACATATCATCACGCCAAGTCCCTAACGGGGTAGGCAGAGAGTATAGAGCGCCAGTTCTCTCTAGACTTACATACCTCTTCTGCTTCTCGTCCACATTCATCATTCTTCTGGCGCTCACGCCGAGTACTTCGAATGTCTCGTCCTTCAGAGTCCGATCTATTTGATCCTCCAGAAGGGACGGCCTCTCTTGCCTCTTTCGTACTTTGCTTTGTATATCTGTTTCGTCAATTTTTCTTCACTCATCCTTTCTATGCGTCCAAACCAACGTAACATGCCTTTCTTCATCTTTACAATCACGCCCTCATTCACGCCAGTTGATTTGCGAATCTCTTCATTGCGGATTCGATCTAATATCGTTACGCCGCACATTTTTCGAAGAGATCGCATCTCGACTGCATTCAAGCTATTTTCATACTTCCTCTGACATACCCAGGATTCGCTGCTATACAATAAGGTAGGTACCAATATCGCGTTGTGGACAGCAACTCGAGCATTCTTGCTCAGACTTTTACTGCCCATCAACGCCGACATGGCCCCATTCACCTTATTTCCGGCAGTTATCCTTCTTTCAATATCTTTTTCATACTTTCCATCTCGTGTGAACATGCTTCCAAGATATACAAATTCATTCACTTGCTCTAGAATTTGCTCATTTACCGATATAGTACACTCGGTCACTTGTTCATCTCTTTCGAATATCAGAACCTTAGTCTTGCCAGCGTTTAGGCGCAGCCCCTTCTTTTCACATTCTTCTTTCATTATGGTAACTAGTGACTGCAGTTCGCCCTCTGATGACGCCAGTAAAATCGCGTCATCGGCGTATAGTAGGCAGTTGACCACTAAGTTTCCCATTTTCACTCCACATCCGTTCGTTCTTAGTGCTCTCAGACAGTTATCTATATATATAATGAACAGCCAGGCAGACATGATACACCCTTGTTTGACCCCCGACTTCACATCAAACCAGGGTGACATCTCACCATTAACCCTAACGCACGCCCCGCTATCACTATAGAGTGATTTCACGGCATGCAGTAGGGAACTGCTCACCCCATATCCAGGCAACACGTCCCAGAGTTCCTTTCGTACGACTCTATCAAATGCCTTCTCCAAGTCGACGAAAGCGCAGAAAACCCTTTGGTTAATATCCAAAAACTTTTCCGCGATTCCGCGAAGCGAGAAGGTTTGATCCATACATCCTCTTCCCGGTCTAAATCCACCTTGGGATTCCCAGAGAAATCTTTCGGATCGCTCTTGCATTCTTATCGTCAGGATCTTCGTATACATTTTACTAGCTAAGCTGACCAAGCTGATGGCTCTGTAGTTTGAGCAGTCCAATCGTGATCCCTTTCCTTTATAGAAAGGCACGATGACTGCTCGCCTCCAGTCGTCCGGAATATCACCCTTTTCCCAGCAAAGATTGCATAGCAAATAGATGACGTCCCAGACCGCTGGTCCACCGTACTTGATCATCTCAGCCGTAATCCCATCTATTCCCGCAGCTTTTCCACATTTCAGACTTTTTATCGCACCTACAATCTCTCCCATACTTATTTTATCCGCTATAGGATCCTCGACAGATTCTGTTGGAGGCAGCTCTGTGAGTAGATCAGCGGCATCATCATCATACATATCTTTGTAAAATTCACTCCATCGCCTGAGGACGTCTGTTTTGTCAGTCAGTATGTTATTGTCCTTCGAGAAATTCACATTCATCCTACTACTAGCTGTAACACAATTTCTGGACTTCTTAACTTCCCTCCAAAAAAGTTTTGCATTGTCCTTGAAATTCTGTGACAGTTTTTCGTCTACAGTCATTTGGAACCTCTCACGCTTCTGAGCTATTATCTCTTTCGTACGATTTTTTTGCAGGCGGCATTTTTCTTTCATCTTTTCTTTCATACTCTCACTTGAGCTGGACATAGCCAAAATGTCTTGCCTTGCATCCTTCTTCTTTTTAACTTCTTCTTTCACTTCATCATCCCACCAACCATCGCCATTTTGGTTGTCCGCCCTTTCGAAATGCCACAAACCTCTTTCGCGGCGCATAATATGCTGGACTTAAGGAACTGCCAACAAACATCGACACTCTCAAACACATCTTTCGGTGGACAGGCTAGTTGTTCAGATACCCTTTCTTGATATCTGTCTCTAATAGCCGCATCTTGAAGCCTCCAGCTTTTGATGCGGTCTGCGACTGCAGAACAGGGACCCCCAGCGCGGGATCGCCAGTCCGCGAACAGACCCCTTATCCTAGTTATAACTAGGAAGTGGTCCGTTCCCAGGTCAGCTCCCCTATACACCCTGGTGTCCATCACCTGTGTTCTGAGTCGTTGATCTATTAGAAACAGATCTATCATGCTTCGCTCATTTTTCCGTTCCCATGTATACTGATGAATCCTTTTGTGGTCGAACATGGTGTTCGCCACAAAAAAGTCTCTCTCCATGCATACATCTAATATCAGCTTGCCTGCCTCGTTCACTCTCTTATCACCATACTTGCCGAGTACTGCCTCGTAATCCTTACGGGCTGTCCCGACCCATCCATTCAGATCACAACAAATAATCAGCTTTTCATTCCCTTCTTTCGTCTCTAGAACATTACTCACACATTCCCAGAACTTTTATTCAGGTCGCAAGTGTCCGCTGAGGCCACCGGAGCATATACCGCGACTAAAAACAGTCGGGTAAGGCCTATTTTAAAGCGAGCCCAAATAAGTCTGGGGCTCACCGCATCATAACTTATCATACATTCTGCCAAGCGGCTGGATAGTAGAATTCCCACTCCCTGGCAGGCGTGCTCGGTGTTTGCCACTCCTGACCACAGCACTAAACTCCCGCCCGGTAGCTCGTCTACTCCACTACCCTTCCGCTTGGTTTCAGACAAGCACACAACATCTAACTCGCTCTCTGTCATAACATCGATCAATTCGTTCATCTTATCAGCCATACCTCCTCTTACATTCCATACACCCATCCTACACTCCACACTCCACTTCCCGCCGTGAGGCACTCCGCGTGATGGGTGGCGGTCCCCATCGCCGCACTGTGCAGAATTTTTCGCACCAGCAGGGACGGACTGGTGCGCGTCGCCTCGGGGGCACGCCCTAACAGCCGTCCGGCCAATGCGCATCGAGTGGAATTGCAGCCCTCTGGGCTGGCAGGAATCGCGACGTGCACGCTTCCACTGGGATTCCCTATTTCATTTATATTATTATTATTTATATACGGGAACTATTACGGGAACGTCAAGAGTACTCGAAACCGGCGAGCGTGTATGAAGAGACTGATGAATGTAGATGAAGAGAAAGAGGTATGCAAGTCTAGAGAGAATTTGCGCTCTAATCTCTCTGTTTACCCCGTTAGAGACTCGGCCTGATGCCTTCGGGGACCCTTGTGAGAAGGCGTGAGGATTATATGGACACACGATATAACATAACGATATAACATATATACGATATAACAACGGTGAAGGAAAACATCGAGAGGAAACCTGCATACGTCTGAGAAGAAATTCAAAAGCGTATGTATAGTCGTGCTTGAGTAACGGCGATGGACTCGCCATCTGTCACGTTGGCACCTAATATACCTCTGGCGGAAAGTGGGTGTGTGGGTATTACCTATACACCTCTGCCTACCCCTTCGGGGACCCTTGTGGGAAGGCGTGAGGATATATTATTACGATATAACATTAATTATTAAATACATGAGTTCTCTTATCTCATGCTAATTTTTTCTTTGCTTGCGACTTATAGTCTTTACACTTCACCAATACATATATATATATAATCTTATATATGTCGGTGTCACAGTGAATCAAGTGTCCGTCATAAATTATAAACCGGACCACACATCAGTGTAGCGGTATTGACAGTTGGAACCTCACCCTGAAACGCTTATGCTATTAATCAAGAGTGCGAAAGAGACAGATGTATAAAAATATATCAGATATACATTATCGAGTCAGTTCTCTCTAGACTTACCTTTTTCATTGACATTTTTAATTTGGATTATACGCCATAATAAATCTATGGAACAAATCAATATATAGGCTCGCTAGAGCCATTATCAGAAGCAGACACGACAGATAGTTAAGATCATCACTACCAGAGCACAACTGGCTTTTTATTCAGGTTGTAGTTCTCTAAATACCAAAATAATCAGAGTTATAATTGAGTAATTAATAACATGCAAAAGAACGTTACCGATTCGTCGGGTCTATCCTCCGCCTACGTTGTTCAACTATCCCGCGCTAACCGCCATGACCGCCCGCCTATAGACTCAACGCTCCGCCAGATTGACAGCTCGATGTCAATCTCGTTCTAACGTATTTCCACGCTTGGCAATTATCTATGCGCCGTCAAATATATTACTGCTTAAAATGCTTAGATGAACGAATGCAAATAATACTTTCTCATTTATTTTTATTTATTTACGAATACGTTTAAAAATTATATATTTCCCGGGCGAAATCGCGAGGTAGGAGTAGGTTAGAATTATAAGAAACTTGCAATAATAATCATCGCATGACTATTCATCCATAGAGCCACATGCACAATGTAGTTCTAGTTTTGGTTTAATCACCGGCTTTGAAACTGAATAAATTCCATACCACTAAAATGTAATTTCAAAACCCGAACCATCTTTTTGAATATCCAAACATTTTCATTGCAAACAATTTTGACAACACTAAAGGAAAAATATTATATATATCCAATTTGCAGAAGCTCCTATTCAATTGTGTACCGACGTATCTATTCAAATACAAATATTTAGATAAGGTGGAATGTTTGCCTTCTATTTGGTAAAATCCTTTCAAAGATACTCCGAAAGTGAATCGGTGATATCCATCTAAATTGATATGGGGTTGTTATGTTAAATGTGTAGTTTGGTGTACAAACAGCCGGGTAACTGTTGTGATGTCCTCTTTGATCTGCCTCGTTTGTTGAGGATATCTTAAAACCTTACTTTATACTTCTATACATTTATAAAAAGGCTTAATTCTACTAATAGAGTCGTGGTAGCCGAGTGGTCCAAGTACTTGCCTGAGACAAAGATTGCATGTTCGAAATCCAACTGTATTGGTACAGTTTACAGAGTTGTTCTGAACTAAAGTGCTCTGGGAGAACTACAGTTCTTAAAGTACAATGATTAGCCATACCACGAGCTTTATGGTGAAGGAAGACATCGAGAGGAACGCATAAGCTGGAGAAGAAATATAAAGTCGTGACCCTTGTGGGAAAGCGTGACGTTTTAAAAAAATAATATAAAATGCGGTCCCCGATCGGGTAGGCAGAGGTGTATAGATAGTACCCACACACCCATTTTCCGGCAGAGATATAATTTTGGTGCCAACATGACAGTCTCGATGCTTTCCTTCGCCGTAAAGCTCGTGGTGTGACTAATGATTGTAATTAAGTTCAGGAAAACTCATTGGTACACTCGGAAATCGAATTTGCAATCTTTGAGTCACAGGCAACTACTCGAACCACTCGGCTTCCACGGACACTCCTCCCTTATATATCCCTAATGCTTTATACACATACATATCATCACGCCAAGTCCCTAACGGGGTAGGCAGAGAGTATAGAGCGCCAGTTCTCTCTAGACTTAAATACCTCTTTCGCTTCATCCACATTCATCAGTCTCTTCATACATGCTCGTCGGTTTCAAGTACTCTTAACGTTCCCGTCCTTCAGAGTCCGATCTATTTGATCCAGGGAGTTGGAACGTGGCCTACCTCTGCCTCTTCTTGCACACACTTTTGCTTTGTATATCTGTTTAGTCAATCTTTCTTCACTCATCCTTTCTATGAAATATTATATTAAAGTAATATTTCAAAACGTTCAACTATTCACATATATGTAAATACTCTGTTTTATTAAATGTTGCCCTGTGTGCCTAGATTGGAAGGTTCCGCGTCTGGCAATACAATTCGACAAGCCGATATGAATTTATGATGACATTCAGCCCATAGGTATTTTAACTTGATATATTCCACATTAATGAGTGTTTGTCGCGACGTTCTGGCAGTAAATAATTATTTCGTATCCCACTTGTACCTACACTATTATTCATAATTGTATCAATACAAATGTGAACATTTACGATTAATGCATTATCGAATTCTTTGGACTGAATTCATAATTTGACTCAGAATTACGTTCGATGTTGTTTCCTATAATTTTTTATGGTATAATAAAAGGTGGCGAAAAGCATGCTATCCACCCGATGGTAAGCGGTTACCTTAAAAGTTGCAAAACCATGGGTATCGCTCGCCCGTTCCTGACCCAGAATTGAATGCTTAATTAATGATTAAAGAATTATGTTGCATATCCAGTACGGGACTCGGCGTGATGATATGTATATAGATATCTGCCCTCAGCGGAAATCGCGGGAATTCTCAGTAAGGAGTTCTAAACACTAGACCAGACGGCCATCGATATGGTTTTATAAGGGTCAATATGGATTATCTTCTTACACTTGTTTTTTTTTATAACAAAGCATTGCAAGCGCTTTATCTATTAGGCGAGTTTAAATACCAAAATGTATACAAAAACAAACTTTAAATAAAAAAAGTAAAAAAATAAGCCGTGGTGGCCGAGTGGTTCGAGCAGTTGCCTGCGACGCAAAGGTCGCAAGTTCGAATCCCGACTGTACCAATGAGTTTTTCTGAACTTAAATACAGTGATTATTCACACCACGAGCTTTACGGTGAAGGAAAACATCGAGAGGAAACCTGCATACGTCTGAGAAGAAACTCAAAGGCGTATGTATAGCCGTGCCTGAGTAACGGCGATGGACTCGCCATCTGTCACGTTGGCACCTAATATACCTCTGGCGGAAAGTGGGTGTGTGGGTATTACCTATACACCTCTGCCTACCCCTTCGGGGACCCTTGTGGGAAGGCGTGAGGATATATTATTATAAGTAAAAAAAAAGCAAACATATTTATTACAGAATATTTTGTGACATCCCTAATCCGGCTACTAACCGGTACGAACCAGTGTGATCCATCAAAGTCGTAATATAAGCTCCCACGGGTCCGCGTTCAGTTCAAAAGTTAAATTGCGAAGCTCTGTATCGTTACTTATATTAACATTTTTAACTTTTTCAATTTCATCTTTTTAACACAAAACGTTGTGGAGATAATTTTAGCTCAACATGTTTTTTTACATGCGAAATGAATATGAAATATTTTTTTTTATAAATATATGTAATTGAGGTGCCAACGTGACAGATGGCGAGTCCATCGCCGTCACTCAAGCACGTATAGTCGTGCTCATAAGTTCAAATCTCTCTGGATCAAATAGATCGGACTCTGAAGGACGGGAACGTTAAGAGTACTCGAAACCGACGAGCATGTATGAAGAGACTGATGAATGTGGACGAAGCGAAAGAGGTATGTAAGTCTAGAGAGAACTGGCGCTCTATACTCTCTGCCTACCCCGTTAGGGACTTGGCGTGATGATATGTATGTATGTATGTATAAGTTCAAAAGCGTACATGTATACATGTACGCCTTTGAATTTATTTTCAAACGTCATGGTATTCACTGTACTTAACTTCAAAGTTGGGTTTTGTGTGTTTCGTCAATCATTCTGCTCTCATCCTTTCATGAAATCGAAATATTTGTATTTTTATACAAAATACAACGATTTCGACAAGCATTGCACACTCAAACCTAATAAACCTTTTTCTGTCATGCATTTCCCATTCATAAACATAAAAATAAAATCACCTAAAACAATATTAAAGGCAATTTCCAGAAGGGCTTTAAATTAGACCCTTAAAAATAATAACAAACACTGTAAGGGAACGATAATCCCTTCGAAGAATACCTTAAGGTTTATATGCCCCTTAAAATGTTCGAATCGAGTTTCGCCCATAAAAGCAGGATTATTTTTCATAACAGTTATAATATTTTAACTGCTCGGTTTATTTGCTTAGAATTATTGTTCCCGGACTATTTTATTGCTTATTGTATCTCAGGATTTATAACTTTATAAATGGATATATTTAATAAAAAGGTAGCCGAGTGATTCAAGTTGATGCCTGCAACACAAAGATTGCTATTTCGAATCCCGACTGTACCAATGAGTTTTTCAGAACTTCGATATTTTCCTTCATTGTAAAGCTCGTGGTGTGACTAATCACTGTACTTTCTGTTTTCAGTTCTAGATAGAAAATTTCATTGGTACAGTCAAGATTCGAACATGCAACCTTTGTGTTGCAGGCAACTATTCGTACCACCCGGCCATGGTAAACATTAATATTTTCTTTAAATACCAATAAAATATCAAAACCCCATGGTTTGACATGCCACGGTTGTAATCTTACAATGATTGATGTTATCTCCAGTGAGATCAAACAACCAATTCTATCAGATCTGTGATCTCTCCCAGGAAGGTAGCACATAGAGTCCACAACAGTATACTATAAGCCAAATTTAATGTAAATCCATTTTATTCAGAACCTTCAAATAAAACATTTAAATTGAGAGCAGAGATCTACAAAATACGGACGTATGTAATACACGAACATCCAATTTACTGAGAACCCCTACGCGATGGACTATGCATTGAAAAGTAGGTCTGATCTAATGGTATATGTAAGGAGAGATTGTATGAATTATTTATATTTTTTTAGCAGCTCGATTTGATTGGATGTCACATCATTCACAATTTGGGAGGCTTAATTCTAAACGTGTCTTATTACATCTGGGAATTGAAAGGATATAGCCGGGTATGGAAATGCGCTATGACGTTAATTTATCAGCAGCCTAACTGTTATATCTGGTCCTCAAACAGGTAGACCGAGGTGTGTCAGAAGCACCCACACACCCAACATTTTTAGGTGCCATTGTTACATATTGCGAGTCAATGGCCTCTCTCGCTACTATACGTATCTTTGAATTTCTTCACAAAGATATGTAGGTATGCTCTCAATATTTTCCTTCTCTCTAAAGCTCGTGTTGTGACTAATCGCTGTACTTAAGTTCAGAAAAACTCATTGGTTCATGCAGGATTCCAGCTTGGAATCTTTTGTGATGCAGGTGACAGCTCACACATGTCGGCCACCACGGCAATTAGCAACCGGCTTTATTATATATATATATATATATATTATCATATAATTAACTAGCGGTCCGTCCCGGCTTCGCACGGGTGGACATAAGTTTTTTTTATAAAAGAAAATATATGTCATTCAAGGGGAATATAGCTTTCTAATGGTGAAAGAATTTTTCAAATCGGTCCAGCAGTTTTGAAGCCTATTCAATACAAGCATACTTACATTCAAACATACTTACATAAAAATCTTTCCTGTTTATAATATTAGTATAGATTATTTTAAAAAATATATTATTTAAGCTAAACAGTAAGTAACTATTATAAAACAGTAACTATTTGACCCAAATTGGTACATAGAAGTGATGTATCAAGAAGGCTGAATAGCAAGGCAAGTGTATGGCTTTTAAAACTTCACGTCGTTGTTAAAACCGCTATACGTTTAAGATAAAATAAGGCTGTATCATTTCGAAAGGTATTTGGAGAGTACGTGTAGTTGGGTATCTCGAGCTGATCCGGCAATAAATTATGTATTCCTGTTATAAAACCATCCGCGCGAATGGTTGAGATTCCTCTGATCCTGCTTGTTTTAATGGCGCACTACGGAGCGACGAAGCCAGCTTTGTTCTGCGACACACTTGCCGTTAGCATAACTAACATTCCAACTGATACAATAAAATGGGTTATAAGTTTTTTTATTGAACATTTATTCGTCATTATAAAATAACAAAACCAACTACAGTGTATTTATTGTATATTTGATAAATAAAATAAATTCCTTCCGCATGATATAGATTTGGATCTATAGCAGCATATATTTATGCTATAGCATAAGAAGCCGTGGTGGCCGAGTGGTTTGAGCAGTTGCCTGCGACGCAAAGGTCGCAAGTTCGAATCCCGACTGTACCAATGAGTTTTTTCTGAACTTAAGTACAGTGATTAGTCACACCAGGAGCTTTACGGTGAAGGGAAACATCGAGAGGAAACCTGCATACGTCTGAGAAGAAATTCAAAGGCGTATGTATAGTCGTGCTTGAGTAACGGCGATGGACTCGCCATCTGTCACGTTGGCACCTAATATACCTCTGGCGG
This sequence comes from Drepana arcuata, assembly GCA_016069955.1. NCBI lineage: Eukaryota > Metazoa > Arthropoda > Insecta > Lepidoptera > Drepanidae > Drepana > Drepana arcuata. The sequence goes on along the minus strand of JACCPG010004539.1, from coordinate 12,098 downwards.
AAAGTGGGTGTGTGGGTATTACCTATACACCTCTGCCTACCCCTTCGGGGACCCTTGTGGGAAGGCGTGAGGATATATCATATATCATGCGGAAGGGCGCCAAGAAGACTAGCGGCTTAGAGAGAAATATTCGAGTGAGAGCGAGTTGTAACGACATGCATGACAGATCGTAAATCCGTCAGACTTCTTACGGTACTTCGGACGTCATGACTGACGTGACGTGACATGCCATGACGTGTGTGTCAGAGATTTGACGTATGCATGTATGGTTTCATCACGACATATTCCTCATCTTAGTACCTAACTATTATTATAAAGAATTTAAATCACCCGATAGTACGAAATCTTTGGACACTATTTTCAAAGTTTCATAAAAATTCTAGTACTACTGGTTTGCGCTCGACAATCTGTTTGTCAATGTGTATCAAGAAAGTGTCACTTACTTCAGTATCACTCATGAATATTTCAGGGTTTCGGATATTTTGATTCAGTTCTGCTGAAGTGAAATTTATTTTTATAGCTTGAATATATTTATGTATTATAACAAACATATATTACTAGCTGTGCCCGCGACTTCGTCGGCGTGGACGGCTTTTTATCTTTCGTAAAAATGATTTTTTTTTCAATAAAAAATATCCTATGTTACTTCTAATAACTCCAAGAATATGTGTACAATGTTTTATAGTGATCTCTTAAGTAGTTTTTACGTGAAAGCGTAACAAACAAACTTACATTCACATTTATAATATTAATAAGATATCATTATGCCGAGTCCCTCGCGGGCTAGGCAGAGAGAATAGATAGTAGGTAGAATAGAGCGCCAGTATATATATACAATATCGGGAAAATTTTTGGGAAAATAATAATTATTATTTTCCCAAACATTTTCCTTGTAGCCTAGGGGTTATTCGAGAAGACGTTCCTATAGGAATAAGGAAAGTTTAAAAAAAAACAATATAAAATAATTTACTGTCATGATTCATTTCAAACAAACTCCAGTGATAGTTTTAAACAACACTATCGTGAAATTTTAAACTCACTATTTAGGAAAAAACACACTTATTAAAAATATATATAATTCAAGATATGTATATATAAACAAGCTTGAAATTCTGTGTGTGATTTAGTGTATTTATGCAATACGTGGTCGGTGCTTAAACTACTTCTATGTATGGTATAACTAAGTCTATCAGATCTTGATGTAATTACATCGGCTTGCTTTGGTTTTATACTTTGAGTTGAGTTCAAGGGAACAATAAATATTTTAATCTAGCTTTCCCTCCCGATCATTTTCGTTTTGACGAAAAATTAAAATCGAACATGGTCGCAGCGCTACCTAACAATAAGGTTAAATAAAGTGAAATAACAAGGGTTCACTTATGGATCCAAACCATCCAGAGATTCGTGCATATATATTATATCATTACGAAATCATAAAAATCGGTCGTTCCATTTTTGTTCCATAAGTGAAGCGTTAGGCTAGTTTGGTATTAAAAATATTAATATCTGATTAGTTGCGCTAATATGATTACGTAAGTGATAGTGACAGTAAAAAAGGTGACAGGCAGCGTGATGTTGATAGGGATGACACGCCAGATGACGCAGCGGAACGGACGCAGGGTCAGGTACTCTAGGGCGATCTCCAGCTCCATGCGAAGGGATGCGTCTGCAGACACATGTGATGCAGTGATTAAATAAACAAAATTGTCGACAGCGTATAATACAATTGTCTGTTGGCATCCAAGGTTACCGTTAATTAACCACTAAGCGGGATTTATATGTAATGAGCCGTGGTGGCCGAGTGGTTCGAGCAGTTGCCTGCGACGCATAGGTCGCAAGTTCGAATCCCGACTGTATCAATGAGTTTTTCTGAACTTAAGTACAGTGATTAGTCACACCACGAGCTTTTACGGTGAAGGAAAACATCGAGAGGAAACCTGCATACGTCTGAGAAGAAATTCAAAGGCGTATGTATAGTCGTGCTTGAGTAACGGCGATGGACTCGCCATCTGTCACGTTGGCACCTAATATACCTCTGGCGGAAAGTGGGTGTGTGGGTATTACCTATACACCTCTGCCTACCCCTTCGGGGACCCTTGTGGGAAGGCGTGAGGATATATTATATATATTATTTTATTATATTATTATATATAATATACTTTTCATCAGGAAAATCGAAACATCAAATGTCGTTCAATAGTGAATAATACCTCATATAATTTAATTGTGCAGTATACTAATACCTATTTTAGTTTTTTCTTTCTCATGTGAGTACATAAAAACTTTAGTATTAGATAAAACTTTCCATCTCTCAATTAATGATAAAGATTTTCCAAATGATGGAAAACAGCGAGAGGAAACCCGCGTACAGACCTGAGAAGCAATTCAAAGGCGTATGCATAGTCGTGCTTGAGTAAAGGCGATGGACTCGCCATTTGTCACGTTGGCACCTAAAACATATCTCTGTCGAAAAGTGGGTGTATGGGTATTACACACCTCCTTTACACCTCTGCCTATGCCTTCGGGGACCCTTGTGGAAAAGCCTGAGGATATATTATACATACCTTATGTATATTATAGATAAGGTACATATTTCGTTGAACAGTTTTGACATTAAGTGAGATATAAGAAGAACTTAAGGCGTTGTATTTTGTATTTGGTAAAACATACCTGTACACATCAAGATCTGGTTAAAAATTATTTTCTTTATCTTGTCCACCTCATAAAGGATTAGCTCTGCAATTATGGCCGGCGAGAATACTTTTATAGAGAATATTAACAATTCAATGACGTCAGATCCAACAGTCTGTAAGAGTAATCATTTGCAAGATTATAAATACATTGTAAAATATATTTTTTTTCTATTTTTCCTTGTTAACTTCTCTTAAACTTCTAAGATGCATATCTATCTATATATATAAAAATGTTATGTTGGTTTGTGTACGCTTCAAAAACTCAAAAAGTTCTGGACCGATCGAGCTGAAATTTTAGCATGATATATAATCCGCATCAAGGATTGTTTTTATCTATTCTTTGCATCAGTCACATATCCACAGCGAAGCGTGGCAAGGTACAGCTAGTTGTTGCATAAATATGTTCAATTGTTATTGTACGTTAAGATGCATACATATTCAAAATTAACACTATGGTAATTTCTTTTTTTTAAGTTGTTTTTCGATACCATAACTGCTTAATGACACAACACAGTTTTTTTTTTATTATTATTTTACTTTGAGAATGATGAATATTTTACTTTGACACATCTGATACGCATTGTTGTTCTTTTACTTATAAGCTTTAATGTGTATACTATTGGTGTATTAAATAAATAAATTAACAATTCAATCATGTCAGATCCAACAGTCTATAAGAGTGCATAATCTATAGAAATAAATAAAATTAGAGTGTCTGTTTGTAATATTAAAATGACCGCTTTTTACTAAATGCCTAATTTGGTATGTAGATGTACCGTATATATACCAAAATATCATTTTATACAATTTTTATCTCTCTGTCTGTCTGTTTGTTCAAGTTAATCTCTAAAACGGCTGAATCGATTTTGATGGGTTTTTCACTGACAGATAGCTTATGTAAAAAGGAGGCTTAATAATAACTAGTTACCATAACACAAGCTTTGCTTACTTTGGGACTAGGTCAATTTGTGTGGAATTGTCCCAGGTATTTACTATTTATTATTATTATTATAATAAATAAACTGAAATTGCAAAAACGAAAAATAGTACTACATACATACATACATACATATCGACGTCGAGTGGACGAAAGCGCAGAAAACCTTTTGGTTAATTTCCAAAAACTTTTCCGCGATTCCGCGAAGCGAGAAGGTTTGATCCATACATCCACTTCCTGGTCTAAATCCACCTTGGGATTCCCAGAGAAACCTTTTGGATGGCTCTTGAAAAAAATACTAAATGGAGTAAAATACGTACAAAAACCAAACATCGATTCACAAAATAGAAGAATTTAATTAAAATTTACCCAAGTAGTTCTATACGCGAAGTACAGAATTAATAAGTTATGCCAACATAAACATTTTTATTAAATAGAAACTACTATGAAAAATGCAAGGCACAGGGTACGGAAGGCCTTCATGGCAAATCTCTTCTCTATACTAATTCGGAACTTACCTTCAAATACAGAAGTGACTTATAGGCGTGTACTACTGTTCTCGGCATTGTCACTATAACAACTATGGATAGCTGAAATCAAATTAGGGATGAGGCTCTTATCCCACAGATTTGAAAATCAGGTAATATCATGTGAGAAGCATAAAGAAAGCATAAATGCAGTTGAGATGCGATCTCTTCGAAAAATGTGTGGCGTAACGATCTAAGATCGAATCCGCAATTAAGAGATTCTCAAAACAACTCGCGTGAACAAGGATTTAATTGTAAAGATGAAGAATGTGACGTTGGTTAGGACATATAGAAAGAATGAGTGAAAAAAGATTGACGAAACAGGTATACAAAGCGAAAGTATGGAAGACGAGGCAGAGGAAGACCACGTTCCAACTACCTAGATCAAATCGATCGGACACTCAAAGACGGGAACGTAGAGATTACTCGAAACCGGCGAGCATGTATGAAGAGATTGATAAATATGGACGAAGCGAAATAGGTATGCAAGTCTAGAGAGAACTGGCACTCTAATCCCTCTGCCTACCCCGATAGGGGCTTGACGAGATGAAATATATTTTTAAATATTTACACTGGTGCCTAATGTAATTAAAGAGATTTAAAATAACTGAACATCCATAAATTTATAGAGAGAGTGAGAGCTGCATCTCCTCAGACAGTATGCAGACTCGGTTTGTTGAGATACACTGAGTCTGAGTGGATTAAGTTAATCTCAAATTAAGATCTCCCATCCTCATTAATTTGATAGTGAAAACCATTCTTACCATATATTGGAATTCCGTATTTATTAGCTGAAAATTATCTAATAAATGATTGTAATAGAACAAACATTTTCTGACATGCCTGATGCTTTTAGCAATATCGTTCCTTCCGACGATTATCACTGAAACCCTATTCGCCTCCCACGTACTCCTCAAAAGTCTCATCCGACTGTGAAGTGAGGACAAAATAATGATAGCGGTAGAGAAATTTAGGTCGACGGTAATGTACATAGAAGTTATGCTCCAAAAGGTAAACTCGTCAATTTTGTTAACAACCATGGCATATATTACAAAAGTAACAATTGTTCTAAACAAGATATTAGTCCAAAATAAGATGAAGAAATAAGGAGGGGGGGTGGAAATCCCCTTGTAGCCCATGATAGTATCGGAAATTTTGAACGAGTTTAAGAATTTGAACAGGAATTCGTCAGCTGTATATTGAGAGAATAAGATGCTAAATATGTACTCAAGGGTAGCTAAAAACATGGGTGACCATAGGGTCCATATTCGGAGTCGACCAATGATAGTGAACACTACAAAACTGATACAGTATAATCTGAGTAAACAGGATATTGCTCTTGAAGAAGTAATGTTGTAATATAATCCGAACAATAATCGAACACACATAATAAGCTTCAGACAAGATACGTGTTTAATGCGGTCCATGACAATTTTGAAAGATCTACACATTTTTGTAATTCGTTTAATACTTGGCCGACTCTATGTCGTATACGTTGAACGACACGTCTTACTTCCGAATATACGAAATAATATTTGAATCAATCTATGGTATTATGCGATAGATCACAATTCAAACATCAATTATAGTTTCCAAATATTGGAAGAACGAATTGCAATTAAGGTAAGTAATTATAGTGTGCACGCTTCTATGTATTGGGTTTTAAAAATGCACTAGTCCTTGTCAATATTATCTCATATATATAGCTCGACCATTATTGATTACACACCTTCATATTTTTTTATACAATAAAACAATTTTTAAGTTGATCAACATGGCAGGGTCAAAAATACGACCTTTGGGTGTACCAAAACATACAGCATATGATCTCAGAATACCAAAATCCATACGGATGGGTTTTGGGTGTTTTATAAATATAAAACCATGACAATATCAGTTTACATTTTGGTAACGTCCTAATGTCCACGTCAACTATAATGAAAACCGCAAACAACTTACAATTGTGTTGCATCAACTCCCACTGGTGCACTGCTGAATGCCTAACCAAAGTATAAAAAATATCACCTGTATAATTATAAAATGTGACGAAATGGAAAGGTAAGATCAAATATAATATCTTCGTGTTTGTATATTAAATAATATAATGTATAGTAATTGCTAGTATAAGTGGGTCAGCTGCACAATGACTATGATGTAAGTGACGACCAGCTGCAGCACGAGCGCCGGCAGTGAGCAGTCGAGCGATATCAGCCTCCAGACACGGTACTTGAGCGGACGCGCTTCTATATAGCGGATGAACCTTACTATGTCCGAGCTGTGCTGAGGATCTGGAAGAAGTCAAATAGAATACAAAAATCATTGAGTTAAAGCCACATTGGAACTAAGATATGTGATATTTTTAAATCTTCACGCCATCCCAAAAAGGTCCCTGAATGGGTAGGCATAGATGTGTAGGTGGTACTCACACACCAATTACCCGCCGGATATATATTTTATCCAACGTGACAGATGACAAACATTATCGCTGTTAGTCAAGCACGCATATACATACGCCTTTGAATGTCTTCTTAGAAGTATGCCTGTTTCCTCTCGATGTGTGACTAATCACTGTACTTAAGATCAATCAAATTCATTGGTACATTCTTTGTGTTGCAGGCAACTACTCGAACTACTCAGCCACTACGACTCTTAATTAATTCTTCCACAATTTATGTAACTATAAATTCGTTCTTACCCTTTTCTTCAAGTAGTATATCATGAACTTTCAACTTTTTAGCTTGTACTGAATGCATATCAGCTCAAGTTGCAGGAGAATATATTATCAATATTGTCGGAATAAATGATACATATACAATCATCATGGTAAAGAAAGATGATGCCTGAAATAAATAAAAAGTGATGATATTCATTCTTTGGAATTCTTTTTGTTGTGATTATAAATAAAAGTTATTGCAAATGTGATATAGAGTGAAAACAGAAGCACGTTTTGATAGAACGTGTTGAATATAAGGATGCGTAATAGAAACTGACCGAAAAGATACAGAAGATACTGAAAGAAACAGAGAATCAAGGATCAGCGGTAGGTTTTCTCTGTATACTAGACTCCTATAGTTACACAGTCCAGATAACCATGCTACGAACTTAATTCTTTTTCATAAATTCTATGTTTCCGTTATGAATAATTTAATAATTCCATTATGTAAAATTCATACAAGTTTTACTCACTGATTTGTCAATAGATTTGATAAGCGCCAAAGATCCATATATAGCTGTGGGATATTAAATATAAATAACTGAACGGAAGAAATAACGGACAAAAATAACTGAAATTAATATTCTTATTAGTAAACAATTGTACACTCTAATAAATTAATACACGTTGATACCAACCACTGGATCAAAAGTCTTCTTAATTGCATTGATGAAATCTATCATAGATTTGTACAAATGGTGAAACTTGACCATGCTATTCGTACTATCGACCAAATAGTTCTGGAAACTTAAATAAGCGACCGTACGCACTATAAAAAAAAAATATATATACAATTATTATGAAGTCCAAACATAGATTTAGTAACAGATAGACTACCAGAATAGAGAAAGGTTGAACACAATAGAGAGGTAGGCCATAACGGGTTTCCTAAGAGAGGTAGGGCATAACGGGTTTCCCGTTCGAATTCGGAGCTGCCAGACTGGGGCAGGACCTCCACAGGACCGAGAAGAACCGGCAAGAAACTCCATGGTTACTCTTTTCAAATCATTAGGCATATACAATAACAATATTTTTTCGTTACAGCAATAGTACCCAAGTATGGGGGAAGTAAGTACTAAAGTACTGAACATTAATGTCCATTAAGGCATGCTTCAAAGGACACTCATTAATTTGATCAATTAAGTTGATAATTGTATGAGGTTATTGCTTTCATTAACGTGATGTTTGTAGAGGCTGTCATAAGTGACAGTACTTCGTACAGGCACTACCTAAAGAGGCATTAATGGGTGTAGGCTCAATCTCCGCTTACAAAATTAATCTTTCTAGGATTTATTTGTCGTATAGAAATATTTTAATTGCTTTATCTTAATAAATATTTGCTATTGCTGGTGCCATCCAAGCCTCATATTTTTACGCTCTAGGTAGGTAGTAGTAACAACACATCTACTTTCCGCAAGAGATGTATTTTAGGTGCCAACGTGACAGATGGCGGGTCATCGCCGTTACTCTAGCACGACAATACATACGCCGCTGAATTTCTTCTCAAACGTTCCTACACCATATAGCGCGAAGTATGTCTAATCACCAAATCACTGCAGGTTTAGCCACGACTAATTAGACATTAAATCTATATTTAGCGTTTCTAGAACAGTCAAGCAATCGGATTGAGTTGTTTGAAAATTGAAGTGCTGCTTCATAATTGGAAAGCATATTTAGATTCCCATCATTATTGTTGCTTGGAATTACCAACATCAAATAATCAGTATAATAACCTACCCCGTGGAGGACTCGGCATGGTTTATGTAAAGTAATAATAGTCTATGAGACGAACTAGTTGCGTTAAAACAGTGAAATGAAGACCAAAATGAAACACAAAAAGTCCAAAAATATTAAAACCATATCCATAATTAAAATTATCACGTGTTTCCGATTAGCGTTTGGCAATTACAGCAGCATCAGTTCTTCAAAAACGATCTCCTATCTGTTAAGATTTTACAGCATCGTGATAGCTGGTGCTACTTCAATGGGAGTCTTGTCCTCGAAAAAAATATGGGCGGCGTTCTACATTGCAGCTATCGAATACATTATCAGCGTCCTGATCTCACAATACACAGCTGAGAACTACCTGTTCAAATTCTGTGGCTCCATTAGTAGTATCATTACAAGCATGAACGTGCAACACCCGAGTTACTGTTCTTACGCCTTCGCAATTTTCTTGGCCACTGTCTTGATGAGAATTCTAGACACGATCCTTTACGCCATCGCCTTTATTAAAGTGTTGAAGCCTTATGAATTCTGGTGCCAGACATTTTGTCTCGTTTCCTTAGACTTTAATAACATGAGTTTGATCATGGTGCTGTCTTCACTTCACGATATGATGAGAATGTTGAGGAAGGCTTGGGAGGCTAATAGGGTTTCCGTAATTATTGTGGGAAGGAATGATGTAGCTAAAAGCATCTGGCAAATCAGGAAGTGCCTGTTCATTTACAATCGTCTGATGGATAGCTTTCAGCAAATCAATAAAGAATTTCAGATTTTGGTAAGAATATAGAATTAACGGTGGTAGTTCGAGTGGCCTGCAACAAAAAGTTCGAATTCGACTGTACCAATGAGTTTTTCTGAACAGTGATTAGTCACACCACGAGCTTAACGGTATAGGAAAACATCGAGAGGAAACCTGCATACGTTTTCTCAACACTCTCTCTCTTAAACACCTTATGGTGTTCAAACAAGAAAACGTATGATAAACGTAGGTAGGTGCACACGTGCGAAGCCCAGGCGGGTCGCTAGGATTTCTAATAAATAGAACTTTATTTTAAAAGATTACCATTATAGTGTATTGATACACCTCTAATTACCCCTTAGAGATCCTTGCAGGTGGCGTGAGGATTTTTTACTTTTTTCTTCATCTCCAATCGTTATTATCAGTAGTGAGTCTCCAGGTAGACTTACAGATGGACAGACGGACAGAGAGAGACTTTCACTGGGACCTTTCCTCCTTTCAACCATATCTTTATTATTTCAGTTCTCTGCCCTTTTACTGATGGCGTTTCCAAGAATGTTGATGCTTGCATATTTATCATTGATGGCTATTGTACGTGGGGTGAGTACAATGGATTTTTTTTATACAACAAGATTGGCAAACAAGCATACGGCCCACCTGGGAAACGGTTACCGTACCCTATTTACGCTCACGATACCGAAGTATCACTTGCGAGTTGCCACTCTGTGTTCGGAGAGTTATAGTGTGTTGGCAGCATAAGGTTTAATCCCTCTGCTTCCAACACAATGTAACAATCCTCCCCCTCCCCAAGGAGCTCATTACTGGAAACCTTATTCACCACGTAGGAACACAACACAATAAATTGTGTTATTTGGCTACGGACTTCTATAAGGTGGAGGTCCTGCCCCAGTCGGGCAGCTCCAAATTCGAACGGGAAACCCGTTATGCCCTACCTCTCTTAGATTGTTGGCTATTTTCATTATATTTATGGTCATAGCTCAGTCGTGGCCGCGTGATTCCAGAAGTTACCTGCAAAGATTAAAAATTCGAATGCCGACTGCAACTATGAAATTTTTAACTTAAGTACAGTGATTAGTCACACTACGATCTTGAATGTGTGACAGATTGCGATTCCATCGGACTCGTAATCTGTCACATCACACTTAAAAATTAAATAAGTTTTATTATTATTATGTCCAAATACATAAATAAAATATTTCTGCGGTGAATATAAATACACACCTCTGGGAGGGCATGAAGATGAAGTTTAAAAGTATAAGCGGGATAGAAAAACCGTCAAATTCCTCAGATTTAATATGCCTGCCCTTTCTGTTATATGAATAAGTTACAACATTATCTATAGGTATGTATAGTATTATAGGTCACACCACCAGAGCTTAATCACACCGCGATATATACGGTAAAATATAAAGACAATATACGGGTGAGAAATAAAGTTTAAATATCAGAAATAAAGTTTAAATATCAGAAATAAAGTTTAAATATCAGAAATACAGTTTAAATATCAGAAATAAAGTTTAAATATCAGAAATAAAGTTTAAATATCAGAAATAAAGTTTGAATATCAGAAATAAAGTTTAAATATCAGAAGTAAAGTTTAAATATCAGAAATAAAGTTTAAATATCAGAAATAAAGTTGAAATATCAGAAATTATGTTTTTCTTCACTGTAAAACTCGTGGTATGATTATTGTTGACTTGTGGTCGATGACATATTTATTATTTCAGAGAAAACACAACATTTAACCGGCGTTTAACATTGTATATTCGAAGTATTTTTTGTTTATTTTTACAGCAATCTTTGACCAAAACGATACCGAACATCACCGAACTCTGTCTGGTTATATCGCAAATATCAACTCCTGCGGTGCTCACAGGTCTAATAAGCTACGAGGTTGAAACCATTCAAAAGTTCCTTAGTAGCGAGCTTTTGAGATGTTCAGGTACCTTAATTGATTTTCATTGCTTTCGGATAATTAAATAGCCGTGGTATCGGAGTGGTTCGAGTAGTCGCCTGCAACACAAATATTGCTAGCTCGAAACCCGACTGTACCAATGAGTTTTTCTGAACATTGATTATTCACACCACGAGCTTAACGGTATAGGAAAACATCGATAGGAAACCTGCACACGTTTGAGAAGAAATTCAAAGGCGTTTTCGTCGTGCTTTGTTGTCGTGTTTGGTGATAGACCTTCGATCAAGTTGTTCACGTTGATCCTAAAATATATATGTGGCGGAAAGTGGGTGTGTGGATAATCCCACCTAGATCAAATCGATCATACATTCAAGGACGGGAACGTCAAGAGTACTCGAAATCGACGAGCATGTGTGACGAGACTGATGAATGTGGACGAAATGAAGGCGGTATGTAAGTCTAGAGAGAACGTAGCGTGAGGGAGAGAGAGTAAGGAGTAAAGGAGTAAAGGAGTACTACTAAAACATCACATATAATACTTAATAAATGCTATCTATTGATGGCTAAGCTGGGGACTTAAAAAAATCTGGTATTTCTAATACTTACATATATGAAGTCACAGAACAGTCTAATTTTTTTACCACATGGGTGGCATACTAGCATGCGGTTCGTCTGATGGTATACGTTACGAATATCGTTGGTAACGCCGCCAAATATAATATCGTTAATCTCCCCGCAGACGCATCCCTTCGCTTGGAGCTGGAGATCGCCCTGGAGTACCTGACGCTGCGTCCGTTCCGCTGCGTCATCTGGCGTGTCATCCCTGTC
>JACCPG010004538.1:0-13444 GCA_016069955.1 Drepana arcuata | reverse complement strand
GCCAGCGGCACTACGCCTGGACGCTGTGGGAGGCCAGCGTGCCCGTCGCCACCGCGCAGCGAGAGGTAACACGCGCTTGGCTGCGGGACCACCGGGCCCGCGGCACTACGCCTGGACGCTGTGGGAGGCCAGCGTGCCCGTCGCCACCGCGCAGCGAGAGGTAACACGCGCTTGGCTGCGGGACCACCGGGCCAGCGGCACTGCGCCTGGGCGCTGAGGCCTTGCCTTCTTTTCTTGTTCGCGAGCTCACAGCTAACGATAATTTGGCTAATAATACACAGGGCTGTGTTTACTTTAGGGTAATACTATATTCACTCCGAGGTCTATATATGTGTCCGTCATGTGTGAGGTGCATTAGAATATAACGATTGCACAGATCGAGCTATGGGCGAAGGCGACAGACAGCAACTTCAACACACAGCCGGAGAAGTTCGACGACATCTGGAACATCCGGGGCATCCTCAGCAACGCGTATCACAGGATCACGGTCAAACTCGAGCATTGTGACGAATAACTGTCTTTGGCAACCTTTTTGATTGCGAATTCGTCTAACTAGGTAGGTACCTATTAGAGTAGTCAGCCAGTACAAGTAACAATCGAGTGGAGTATTAATCCGTGAAGATGTCATGTTAAAGATTGCTACGCTAGAATATTCTTGGCTTTCAACTATCGAGCAAAATGTTTAGACTTAAAAAAAAAATTAAATAGATGTAATAATTCAAAAGTTGCATATTTCGTGTATTAAATAAGTAGGTAATTATTTAATTTATTTTGCAACCAAAAATATTGATACGATATATTTTTGTCACAACTTAGTTCAATAATTGATCCTTTAAGAGCTGTTGTATATTTTGAGAAACTTCCCGAGAAGACAAACTTTTAGACTGGTCTCAGCGAGCTGAATGTAAATGCTAGTCATAATATTGTTAATGTATTTTTTAAGTTAAGGCCTTCGTTTTTCAAAATGACAAAAGATTATAATTAAAACCATAGATAATGCAACATACAAGTACAGTTAAAGCTACGAGTACAAGTCTATGAGTAATGAGTCTCGGGATGACGGATATCTCGCTATTTATTACATAGCACTTGTTTCTAAGGTTAATATGTTATTAGTATATTTCGGCTATTTAAGCCTGCTGGGAGATATTTATTCTATAGAATCGTATGTCAAAGATCAAAGTTTAGAATTTGCTTTTGTTTATGATAATCGCGAATGATGTTTATAAACTTAGATAAGTCCGAGTCGTGACTACTTTTATTATCGCTACACATATAATGTAATTTTATATTTGCGTTGTGATTAGGTCTTTTCACTGTGTAATGTATAGAGAAGTTACTATAATAGCTCTGATGCCATGAGTGTGAAGGAGCAGATGCATATGACGTATATAAGGCTGTCTCGTTCACACGCTCGAATAATCACTGCAAAGGCATGTCACGGTACGGCCTCTGGTAACGCAGTAGGTCACTCAGTTATTTTTTACATGTAAGCTTTCCTTAAGTAGTATGTACATATTATATATTGTATACTGACACATATTTTCGAACTCAGCAAGTAAGGATCAGTTGACTGGAATGTTATGTACCTATTATATGAAGGGGTAGGCAGAGGTGTATTAAACAATACCTATTAAACAAATATTATTATCAATGAACAAAATTGTGTTTCTTTTTAATAAAATTTTATTATTATCAATGCACTAAATGGTGTTTTCTTTTCAATAAAATTGCGCGTGCGCGTATCATACGCGTATCGTATGTTTAACATACAATTAATACCAGGAAGGCCCACAGACGCACTTACCGCTAGAGATATATTTTAGGTACTCACGTGACAGAAGTTGAGTCCGCTGTTACAGCAGATTTCTTCTCGATGTATTTCTTTACCGTAACGCTCGTGGTGTGGCTAATATCAGAAAAACTCATTGGTACAGTTGGGATTCGAATTTGAAATATTTGAGTTACAGGCAACTATTCGAACCACTCGGCTACCTCGGCTTTTGTTTCCGTGTTTAAATATAATATACTAGCTTATGCTCGCGGCTTCGCCCGCGTGGAGTTCGAAAAGTAGCTTTGGAAATTTTCCTGCTAGAATCTGTTCAGCCGCTATGCCGTGAAAGAGCATCATACATTATAATATAAGAACTTTGAATTTTTCAGAATAAAAAAAAAGTAGCCTATGTCCTATTCCTAGGTATAAGCTATCACCATTTCAACTTTCAGCCACATCGGTTCAGCCGTTTGGCCGTGAAGGAACTGCAAACATCCAAACTTACAAATTTTCACATTTATAATATTAGTAAGAAGTAAGATAAGATATTCTTGTTCTCGATACGCGTTCTGTAAAAGTGTCATAAAAATATGCTTGGTTATTGAACAAGATTTATCCCTAATTTTAATCGCACGTTAATTAGTCCGACAAATCGTTATCTGACAAATAATTAAATGAGTGCCATGTAACTCGTGCTATCAGTATTGAACCGAGCTACTATTCGTAATGTTCGCTATGAGCTAAATTAACTTGAACTGAGATAATTTGTGTTCACAGTCATGTCTGCTACTCTTAACAAAACCGTTTTGTTCAACACTGCTGATGCGTACCTTCAATTGGAAATTCAAGGGGAGAGTCTGCAGTTCCCTTTCGTATGGTTACGGGACAACTGTCAGTGTGCAAAGTGCTTCCATCCGTCAGCTAAAAGTAGGTTCATTGATTGGAGTAAGTTCGACCCAAACATCAAACCCAAAGAAGTAACGCAAGGTGCAGATTATGCGGAAATCATATGGGCCGACGGGCATGCTTCCCGATTCAAACTCAACTGGCTGAAATTCAGAAGCTTCACGCCTGAAAACCAGAAGAGGTACAATGAAACTATTTATACACCCACCAAGATTACATGGAGTGACGTGGACTTTCCGAAGATATTCAGCAAGCACGATTATAGTCAAGTGCTGCTAGGCAATGAGGCAATGTACGAGTTCTTATTGAAACTGTCGACGTATGGTGTAGCGCTGGTCCAAAATACTCCAAACTCCGAGCTCGCTTTAGAAGAACTGATCGACGCTATTGGATTCACGAAAAGGACGCATTATGGTAACAAATTCGTGGTCCAGCACGTAGTAGGCACTAGCAACGTCGCGTACTTGTCCAGTAATCTGCAAATGCACACCGATTTGCCGTACTACGAGCAGTCCATTGGGACCAATTTCCTTCATTGCTTGGTACAGACGGCGAGCGAAGGCGGGGAGAACTTACTTGTCGACTGCCATTACATCGGATACTTCATGAAGCAGCACTATCCAGAGCATTACAAACTGTTAACAGAGACGGAGGTGGAGTGGAGTGACGTAGGCGTGGAACACGGCAGGGAATTCTTCAAGTTGCACCGTGCCCCTGTTATATGCTTGGACCGGCGCGGCGATATAGTCCGGATCAATTTCTCAGTACCACAACGAAGCAGCCATTTCCCTTGCCCCATAGAGAAGGTTGTACCTTGGTACGGAGCTCACAAGTTGTTTTTGGAATTATGCCATAAGTTCGCAGCGCAATTTAAGGGCGCTAGTGGCGATATACTAGTGTTTGATAACATTAGACTACTCCATGGAAGGTCTGGTTATGTGGATGTAGACAATAATGTGCGGAAAATCATAGGCGCATATGTAGACTGGGACGAAATATATTCCAAATTGAGGTGTTTGAGAATGAAGCTGAAGAACGAAGATGGTATTTGGTAAAACATGGGCCTGCTTAAGAATATAATGTAATAGAGATTACTCATAATAAAACAGTAGCAGTATCTACCAATACCCAACTATCTATTATGCAACAAACTTGACTTTTGTTTTCAAAACCTTCCTGTAGAGCATTAGGGTGCTCAAAAAGGTTTGTGCTGAATCGCCAATAAATCTCTGACGCTCTTTGGTAGTCAGGATTTGAAATAGCAATCTTTGTGTTTCAGGCAACCACTTAAACCACTCAGGCACCATGGCTCAATAAAATATATATCATTGAATTTATTATAATTATACATCTAATTTTGAGGATATCTTGTCCGTAATGAACAAGTAGGAACAGTAATGGAAAACAAAACAATCCACAAAATATTATTTATTAGGTACTTTGCATTGATACAAATCATGAACAATATGCCCAAGAAAAACACTTATGAATGTTAGAAAAATTATTACAAATTACCTAAGTAATATATACATACATACTTATTAAATAAGGTGACAAATTGTAGGCAATACAAACATGTCATGATTCTGTACAGAACTACATTTCTAGGTTGTGTTTCAGGTGGTGTTGCTGCAGAAAATTATTTGATATGACACAACTTGCCATATTCCACCTTCACAAAACTCTGCCTTATACCTCTGTTATATCCGTCAAATAAATACAGCATACAGGCGAGTTATAATCTTCAAATATTGGTCCCCCACATCTGTATGAAAGAAATACATTTCATCTTATTATATGTTTAGTGGTCTAAAACCATCTTCACATTCACATTTATCGCCTTTCAAATAAAACTGATTTGAGCGTTTTTATTTTACATAGGTACATGTATAATGATAACTGATCAATTCTTTGATAAATACATACCTATTGATCTGCCTTCTTAATATAAAAATATGCATAGCATCTCCATAAAGCCAACAAAAAAAACTTGCCACAAAGGTCCCTGACAGAGTAAGCTGAGCACTCTCTTTTCAGTGTAGATGTTACTAACAGCATGGTATTAATGGCATGGAGATCTCACTTGGTCTTTGCCACCAAGTAGTATTAAAATGTCTAAAAATTGTCTCTTACCTGTGGTACAAGTTATGTAAAGAAGGCATTCCTCTTTTGTTACCATCTCTATGGATGACTACTAAACCATTACAACCACTTGCTCTGAGACTTGCTATCTACAACATTTTGCTATTGTCCAATAATTTCCACATAGGTTTCAATATTATAGTTTCTGATAGCAAAGCTCCGCAATGGGAGAATGTTATCTGACTCTCCATGTTTATTTTCTACTTCAATCATAGGAAATTCTTCCAAATCTGGATTGCTTGTCAGTGAAACAGCTGTTGATTCATTGGTATGAATATATATTGAAAAACTGCTGTGTTCGGGCAAACGCAAACTATGGCACGTGGACGACAATTTAAGACAGAATGCGCGTAAATTTTGCTCTGTTTGTATTAAATATGCATCAGCAGTTTCATCAAAATTATCACGCTTGGTGAAATCAAATACAAAGGTGGATACCGGATTATATAAAGAGTTTGTAATTGAAAAGTCTACACGAGTAAGCTGGCCATTTTTCAGGCATTCTCCAATACTTTTGAGGCATAAATCAATATATTGATTAATTTCAGGATGCACGGAGCGGTGAACGATTATGTTGTATTTCTTTTTAGGTTCAAAAACACTTGAGGGATAAACGCCTACATAAGAGAGAATACTATGAAAAGCAACTGCTAGAAACTCTTGAGTTATATCTATAAAACAACTATCCATTTTAACTTATCCATACCAAACAAATTAATTGTACGTCGTACATATTACTTCCATGACTATTACATACCTGCCTGCCTACCCACAACAAATGACATTTTGACAATGACATTTGGTATGATTTTTTATTTAACCGACATTGAAATGGTGACGACCATAATCTTAGTATATTGTTATCTACCATATTTATTGCCATAGCCACTAGGCCTTTAGTCACATATATTTTTTATTATTACTACCAGTTCCATTTTCTGTAGCTCTATCGTTGTAATTTCTATATCGTTCAAGTCAGCAGGCAGAGTTGTTACGCTAGGCTACAATAAAAAATATATTATATTCAAGATTACGGTATTTTGTTCAGGCCAAGAGATACTATATATGGCATTTTTAAGCCGTGACATACATACTTTTGACCGAAATTTTACAATATGGATGTGGCTTGTGGTTCCAGCAAGACATACCTTGAGTAATGCAGGTAACGCCACGAAAAAAACAATTTTCTTACTGCTCATAAGCATAAAACTTGTGTTTATACCCCTAAAGCTTGTTTTATTCCATAGCAACATTAGCAATATTTAACCACCCCCTTTGAAACCTGTACATACAATGTACCCTTTTCAAGCATATTATTAAATGAAACTTGTACAGAAAATAGAGGGATGATTTATGCAGGCCGTGGTGGCAGAGTGGTTCGAGTAGTTGCCTGCGACACAAATAGTTCAAATCTCTCCTTTAACAAAGAGGTTTTCTCAACTTAAGTACAGTGATAAGTCACACCACAAGCATTACGGTGAAGGAAAACATCGAGAGGAAACCTGCAAACTTCTGAGAAGCAATTCAAAGGCTTAAGTATATTATATTTTTTTTAATTGTGTTGGGTGTGTGGGTACTGCCTATACACCTCTGCCTACCCCTTCGGGTACCCTTGTGGTAAGGCGTGAAGATATATTTACGCAAGAATTGAGTCCATTAGGTGTTATAATAGCACCCCCAAGATATAGAAATAAAAAATATTGCTTAGGCAAAACAATTTGTATTTTACATAATATTCACATTTTATTAATAAGCACTACATTAAGTTAAATTTTCAAATTTACTTGTCCGGAATTGATTCCAGCCCCTGAAACATGAAATATGTGATAATATATAATTAGTAAATGTAAACAACAATAGAAAACCAATAGAAAACAATAGAAAACAATATGTGTTTGAGTTGAATTTCAAAGGCACATGTATAGACATGCTTGAGTAATGGCAATGGATTCTCACTGCACAAAGACAGGATGTAAATGTGCATCTCACACATACAAGAGTCAGCATATTTGTCCTAGTTTTCAGTGCCTTATTCAAGTGTACCAAAACATCCTTTACTTTTGTCACATAATGCATATGGGATAAATCTACATCATCTGCATACTATTACACAGTCACTCTCATGGTAGGCAGAGAGTAAATGTACATAACTTGGTTTCTTCATACATACTTGCATGAAGAATGAGGTCTTATTACAAAGTGATACACATTTTTGAAGGAACATTAATGTGTAGCTCTCAATCAGCTTTATGAGGGATTTAATTATACACAGTGTAACCCAGTGTGCTGGTATGCATGTATAACTAATAGAGGTAAGGCACAACGGGCTTCCCAATCAAATTTGAACCTGCCCGACTGGGGCAGGACCTCCACCTTATAGAAGTCTGTAGCCAAATAACACAATTATTTGTGTTGTGTTCCTCTGCAGTGAATAAGGTTTCCAGTAAAGAGTTTTTTGTTGCTATATTGTGTTGGCAGGAGATGGATTAGTCCCATTATGCTGCAAACACAGTATGACTCCCCGAACACTGAGTGGCAATGTGCAAGTGATATTTCGGTATTGTATGCGTAAATAGGCTGCAGTAACCGTTTTCCATCGGGTGGGCCATATGCTTGTTTGCCACTTTTGTTGTATATATATATAAAAAAAAAAAAAAACTTATACAAATGTTATTGATTGTCTTTGTCAAGAATCTTTGAGTGTGAGGTTTGTACTTTTAGAAATAATCCAAATTATAATCTCACTTTGACATTGTAAGGGTTGCCAGTGAGCCTGTAATCACGCTGATACATACTTCTATCCCATCTGTCTATTAAGCTGCGTCTATTATGCTGAAATGAAATTGTATTGTGGTTAGAAATTTTGCACATAGATACTACTGTACAGTTGCATTCTTAGATAGCTATGGAATAAAATAGAGAAAAGACATTAAGGTTTAGATGTAAACTGAATCTATTGAAGGCTATACTGCATGATTGCACTGACATGTAATCACTTTACCCTGGCACTCTCATCTGTCGCCCAAATATTTTGGTGTTACCTAACATTTTTATTTTATACACTTACATTTCCTAGCACTAAATTGTGAATGTGATAGAGACCCCATCCTGGCAGACCTATGCCTGCAGTAATAATAAAGAAACTTGGCAGTATTTCGTACCACATATTATCAATACAAATTAAAATTAATTCGGATGTCCAGCCCGATCACTCCCCTCGATTAAGACAAATGACATTTGCGATACAGTCACACAGATAACTGAAACAACCAGGATACCGTGACCACAGATGAATTAGGGATGCTATAACGGTATGTACTACAGTACGAGTGGCACTTATTTTATACAGAAAATACAATACCTACGTGTTCAGTGCATAATAAAATGATAGAAATGCAAATTGCATATATGAAGACCTATGTCTTTAAATTGTAACTATTTACTGAGTAGGTATATGCTGCGGATGTAAGGAGAGATAACTATAACAAAGTATAAACACAATTAAATACTTACATTACCAAGAAACAAGTAATGAACCCAATAAAGACCAAGTCCTGGTAGTCCCATGGCAGCTGTAATAATAGCAAAAGGTGCAATGATTTCAAACCACATAATCAATAAATGTCTTAGATTTTAGATTAATATTTTAAATGTTCCGATAACCTCTTCGTTTAGTGAATTGAATTGAATTTTCAATCGTCACTATTCGCTACTTTTGTTCTCTAGACGAAGCACTGTCAAGCATTTTTTATCTTTTATAAATTTTAACAGCCAGTAAGTTTGACGAATAGAGGATCAGGCGGCGTAAAAGAAGACATATTTTTGTAGTTGAGTAGAACGATATTTCTCATAGCCTGTTATACCTCGACCTTGTATTGGACGGTAGCCAAACTAGCCAAATATATCTGTATACGGTGTAAGATCGCACTATTTAAAATGATGTTGATAATTGATAGAAACCCCTTGACATAGATTTATTGATAAATGATTACAATATTTATTGATTCACTCGTAGCGGCTGATATTGGTGAACTGGCTGTGTACATTAAATAGTCGCGAGCCGCAGGTAAACTGCTGACGGCTAATTTGTACATAGATTGCGCCGTACAATTTGGTTTCTAAAAAAATAATATTTTTATTTACGGAACAAAACGTGACGGTAAAATAAAACTACAATAATTTATTTAAATGTATGCTGTTAAATAGTATTAGAGGCATGAAGAATAAAAATCACTCAATTCGTAGAAACACAATTTTTATCTATATTGCATCTATAATATTGTTGTGTTATCTGTAGGGACTGTATAGGTACCTCAGATAGGTAGGTACGTACGTGATTGTGAATGTGATAGAATAGAATAGACAGGTACGAATCATCAAACATGGCAGACGTACCCATTGACTGTGATTTCCCTGTTTGGGGACTGTTACCGAAAAAAGAAACGGGGATTGTTTCCTTTCTTAACAAAAATCCAGAGTACGATGGAAGAAACACAATTATTGCTATTTTTGATTCTGGTGTGGACCCAGCGGCTGAAGGCTTAAAGGTAAAAAAAGTGACTTGTCATAATTTGTTGTTTGAATATAATTTTGGCTATTTGGTTTAAACTTATTGAATTTGTTTTCAGGTGACAAGTACAGGTGAAACAAAGGTTATAGAAAGATTCGACTGCAGCGGGTGTGGAGATGTTGACACCAGCACAGTTATAAAGAAAGTGGTGGACGGTTGCATTACCGGCATAACTGGACGAAAATTGATGGTAAAATTTTAATTTAAATAAATATAAACAATGTACACGTATGTTTTAATTTATAATTTTTCTGGTATATACTGCGTTCTATATTGAGTTTGGACTGGCGGCGCTCATATGGTAAAGGCTATTGACTTGTGTCAGTTGATTAACAGCTGTTTTAGGCATTATGTACGAGTGCACGTTCCTCTCTCTCCCCAATCATCAATAATTCTTTCAAGAGTAGCCAGCTTTGGAAGTAATGTGCCTGATATGCCAACCACTAGAGGTAGAGGTGCTATCACCTCTATATTTGTTTGTTCAGAAAATGTATAGAGTTACCAATGTGAAATATGTTTAGAATGGGAAACCCATTATGCCATACCTCTTAAAATCACTACATTAGTAAAAATGCTAATATATAATAATAATTTATATGTAACATAAAGTTTTTTTAAATATATTTTTTTAACTGACAAAGGCACACACTAGGCAAAGCCTGTCCAGTGGGGACATATGTATGTATAACAACATTTATTATGCGTGAGGAGATAATTTAAAACAGTATTTCATACCAGTTTAAATAAATATTTTGTAATAAATTTAGATTCCAGAATCATGGAAGAACCCTACAGGTGTTTGGCGTATTGGTGTTGTATATCCATTCAGCTTGTACCCGAAGAAGCTAAAGGAAAGGATCCAGGAACATAGGAAAGAACATTTGTGGGATGTGGGTCACAAACCTGCCTATGCAGAGGCCAACAAACAGTTGCAAGACTTTGAGAATGATGTTGGTATGTATTGTATATTATCAGTCAATATTACCTGCCTTTGCTTACTTAGTTTTTAATCAAATCGATTAAACACTCGGAGAATGAAGATGGAAGAGTTCTTAAAATAGGTAGAACATGTTTAAGAGAGCCGTGGTGGCCGAGTGGTTTGAGCAGTTGCCTGCGACGCAAAGGATGCAAGTTCGAATCCCGACTGTACCAATGAGTTTTTCTGAACTTAAGTACAGTGATTAGTCACACCACAAGCTTTACGGTGAAGGAAAACATCGAGAGGAAACCTGCATACGTCAGAGAAAAAATTCAAGGTATAGTTGTGCTTGAGTAACGGCAATGGACTCGCTATCTGTCACGTTGGCACCTAATATAGCTCTGGCAGAACGTGGGTGTGTGGGTATTACCTATACTGCCTACCCCTTCGGGGACCCTTGAGGGAAGGCGTGAGGATATATTATATATATTATTATATTATATGTTTAAGAGGCTGATGAATGTGGGTAAAGCAAAAAAGAGCTATAAGTCACAGGCAAACTGTTCTCTTACTCTGTCTGCCTACCCTGAGGAGGAATCCTACATGTTTATTAATTATGTTGTGTAGTAATAACAGCCTGTGGCATAATGATGGCAAGGTTAGGGTACAGATGTTCCGAAGAGATGAACAAATGAGAGTGATATAAAAATACATTAGAGTCACATGTATGTGAATCTAATTCTTGAAACTTGATTGTGTGATGGAAAGTATGGTAAATAGAAAGATATGACTGCATGTTAAGGGACTGTTCAAGTATTACGTAACAAATTTGGGGGGGGGGGTGGGTCTTGTAAAATGTTATGATGCATTGCTGCAGCATTTGTTATTTACGATTTACCTCTAATTTGAAGAGATTTTCAAAGCAATGTCAATGAAAGTCGTAACAATACATAATTAGTTCTTTCTCTGCATCCATCGTTTTTTATAAATCCATTTTTCTATATTTTATATATCACCAAGAGTTGGTCTGTCTTGTCTCCTGTTTACTACAATCTTTATTTGACCACCCTAATAATTAATTGTTTGTCCATAATTATTAGCATTGAAAAATTCAGTTTTGAGCCAAAGTGAAAAACTCCTGAAAGAAGAGTTAGAGGCAAGAGTTGAATTCCTACAGTCAGCTGAAAAGAAGTACAATGATGTAGGACCAACATATGACTGTGTGCTATATCATGACGGTACCGTTTGGAGGTGAGGGGATATTTTTATTTTACTTTTTTAATATATCATGACTTCTGTCTGTATTAGATTCCCTAGCTTCAAATAGTTTCTTGAATTAGCAGGCATTTACTATACTATAACAAGCTTTTACCTGCAGATTTACTTGTAAACATCACATTTGTATGTCAAAACAATTCCATTATTCCTTAAGGCAGGAAGTGTTAACATAAAAAAAATACATATTTAATTTTAGAATTTCCTGTGGAAAAATATTATACAGAACTTCCAGATTCTATATATCCTATGATCTTTACATAATTTTTTTGATGATCATTAGTTATCATAATTGTTTTGTGTATTGCTAAATCACAGGTATTTTATTTATGATAGGGAGAGTTAAAATCTTTGATGATATTTTTTTTAGCCGACAGACATTTATGTTTATGTACAACATCTTTGTCCTCCATAGAGCATGCATAGACACATCGGAAAATGGCGAGTTGTCGTCTGGCCCTTTGCTAGGCGAGTACAGTGTCACCCACGAGCACACGCACCTCACGGCCCTCGATGAGATGACCATCAGCATCAATGTGCATGATGAAGGGAATACATTGGAGATAGTTGGAATGTGCTGTGAGTATTTCATTATTGATACATTTGGTAAAAGGACACCTTAAGATCAAGTTATTGAGCTGGGTTTATGTCTTAAAATTTTAAGTCTTACCCAAAAGTTGCTTGTTTTTTTCGTTTGTATATCTATACTATATCGTGCATTCAACAAACATTTTTGTATATACAATACACCCTCCAATCCCCCCTTGTGAGTTTCGTGATTTTTTTCAATACATCCTCACACCTTCCCACAAGGATTCCCGAATGGGTAGACGGTAGAGGTGTATAGGTAATACCCACACACCCACTTTCCGCCAGAGATATATTTTAGGTGCCAATGTGACAGATATCGTTATGCTATAATGCTGTGGTCCATGAATGGTGCATGAATCAAAGAGACCCGGGTAAAAACGCAGCGCATAGTAATAATATAAATCAAGTAACAGTATTGTGTGGAGACATTGAATATTTTTATCTATGTAATATGTTGTTTATTGAAACAAAAAACCAAAGTTTGTTGTGTAAAGTGTATTTTTATAAAAAGAACTTACTTCTACATTATTATATTCTATATATTATTTAAGTTCAAATTACAATAAATACCTGTAAAGAGAAACAACATTAAAAGCTATTGCTTCAATTAATTTTACGATCCTAAAATATTTCTATCTGAATGACATTTTGTCATGTCATAGTGCAAGCGTGCAGTCATCATAGATAATGCTAAATAAGGAGTTTATTTATATATTATTATTATATTATACATACATATACATACATATCATCACGCCAAGTCCCTAACGGGGTAGGCAGAGAGTATAGAGCGCCAGTTCTCTCTAGATTATATAATATTATTATTATAAGAAGTTTACACGGGCAATCCAAATTAAATGAAAAGTAAAAGAGCTTCATTTACATCTATTCGTAGAATAGTATCCAATCTTCAATTGCGTGAGGCATTCTTTACGTTTTGACGTGTTGAGTTGATGAGTTATTGGTAATCGTGTCAGTTATAACTTTCATTATTCACAGAAGAATAATAAAAATGCTATATAAGTAAATAATTTAACTGTGCATGCAATATAATAAGTTTATTACTGAGTTCTATTCGTGTAACATTAACTTTTAACAATCTATAATAAACACCTCACTCGTACTGGCATGCTTATTTTTTTTAAACCCAGGCGGAATTTATTTTGAACCACTCAGACTCGTGAAATTCGTGAAACTCAGTTTCACGTTCACGGTATAATATTTAATCATATTGGATATTTCACCATGATCAGATCGTCGATCAATA
>JACCPG010004537.1:0-30725 GCA_016069955.1 Drepana arcuata | reverse complement strand
GTTGACATTTATTTATATGGCAGTGTAATAAATATTAATACAGTCAAGTGTTTATTATTAAGTGTATTAAGTAAATAGAACTTGAACCGACTGACGTAAAGTTGTAAAAACCATATTTTTTCAGGTAAACCTTAATTCATTTACATTTCAGCCATAGACAAAGCAGAGTCTTATATGTTTACTTGGGCCCCAACATGTCTTCGGGGCGGACCCACTGGTCGAACTGCTCGGCAGTAAGGATGCCTAGCTTAATGGCGGTGTCCTTCAATGTCCCGCCTTCTTTGTGCGCTGTCTTTGCAATTTGGGCCGCCTGAACAAAATCAATAACAACAGTTATATACATTGCATATAGTCATCATATCATCATCACGCTGACGCATCATCACACAGACGTGATGATATATCACGCTGAGTCCCTAACGGGGTGGGCAGTGAGAGCGGTAGATTGTGACAGCCATGATAAACGTAGAACCTACCCTTAACTGCCTTCTCCGTGAGGGACGTATTATATGTAGGTACCTTATCATATCCGATGTGAGGGTTGAGGGCTGTGACCAACATGAGGGACTCGCGCATGATCTTGGCGATCTGGTCCTCGTTGGCCTTGATGCCTACTGCGCAGTTCTTGTTGAACGCCTGACATCCGTCACCTGGGAACAATTGATGCAACTAATAAATTGAAACGGCTTAAACATACATACATCATGTCGAGTAGAGTCCCTCGCAGGGTAGGCAGAGAGAGCGCCTTCATGCCTTTACACAAGGGTTCCCTTAGGGGGAGTAACAACAGCCTTTTTTCGCCGATGATAGATTTAAGTTCCAAAGCGGCAAATGGAGAGTTCATCTTAACTCAGTTTTTCAAACGTGTACAGGTTTTCTTCTAGATGTTTTCAAAGGAATTATGCATAGTATTCTACTAATATTATAAAAACGAAAGATTGAGGCTATTTTCGGTCTTCTTTCACGTAAAAACTAGTAAACGGAATTTGATAAAATGTAACACAGATAGATTGAGCAGGATTAACATATGTTAGAAATATACCAATGAATCAAACCCGGGTAAAAGCCGCGGGGCACTGATAGTTAGTGTATGTATTCAATTTAAAATGTCTTGCATTTGATATAAAGCCGTGGTGGCCGAGTGGTTCGAGCAGTTGCCTGCGACGCAAAGGTCGCAAGTTCGAATCCGACTGTACCAATGAGTTTTTCTGAACTTAAGTACAGTGATTAGTCACATCACGAGCTTAACGGTGAAGGAAAACATCGAGAGGAAACCTGCATACGTCTGCGAAGAAATTCAAAGGAGTATGTATAGTCGTGCTGGAGAAACGGCGATGGACTCGCCATCTGTCACGTTGGCACCTAATATACCTCTGGCGGAAA
Source organism: Drepana arcuata (assembly GCA_016069955.1). Taxonomy (NCBI): domain Eukaryota; kingdom Metazoa; phylum Arthropoda; class Insecta; order Lepidoptera; family Drepanidae; genus Drepana; species Drepana arcuata. The sequence goes on along the minus strand of JACCPG010004537.1, from coordinate 29,342 downwards.
GTGGGTGTGTGGGTATTACCTATACACCTCTGCCTACCCCTTCGGGGACCCTTGTGGGAAGGCGTGAGGATATTATTATTATTATTATTATTTGATATAAAAGGAGGGCTACAAACCGATGAGTCTAATGGACCGGAGTACGTTGGACACAATCATGGGTTTGAACACGTTCAGCTCGAAGTGGCCATTGCTGCCGCCCACGGTGCAAGCCACGTGGTTACCCATCACTTGTGCGGCGATCATCGTCAGCGCTTCACATTGGGTTGGGTTCACTTTGCCTGGAAATTATTCATATACAATATTTGATAAATTTCTTATTAATAATAATAATAATATAATAACTAAAAAATATTCTTAAAAGGAGTCCCTTTAGGCAGGGTTCTGAAGATCCTGGCAGCGTTCCCCCTTTGAATAGCTATATACAATTGAATATACAATTATGCATATTACAAAAAAGCCGTGGTGGCCGAGTGGTCCGAGCAGTTGCCTGCGACGCAAAGGTCGCAAGTTCGAATCCCGCTTGTACCAATGAGTTTTTCTGAACTTAAGTACAGTGATTAGTCACACCACGAGCTTTACGGTGAAGGACAACATCAAACAACATCAGAAACATCGAGAGGAAACCTGCATACGTCTGAGAAGAAATTCAAAGGCGTATGTATAGTCGTGCTTGAGTAAAGGCGATGGACTCGCCATCTGTCACGTTGGCACCTAATATACCTCTGGCGGAAAGTGGGTGTGTGGGTATTACCTATACACCTCTGCCTACCCCTTCGGGGACCCTTGTGGGAAGGCGTGAGGATATATATGTAGCCATAAACAATATTATTTCCATCATTTCGGATATAAAGACGAGTGCAGTGTAGTGCTACAGGGTATAACAAATTAACGTAAATGATCATGTCGTCGTGCTAATGTATGAAATACATACGTAAATAAATAATCGCAGTCGCAGGCAACTGCTCGAACCACTCGGCCACCACGGCCCTACATAATATTTTCTAGGGTTAAGGAAAGTCAGTCCTGTTTGAAGTGCAGTGCTTCTTGTTTTAGTTCAGTATTTTCCTAGCTCACCGGGCATGATGGAGGAGCCGGGCTCGTTCTCGGGCAGCATCAGCTCGCCGATGCCGCAGCGCGGGCCGGAGCCCAGGAAGCGGATGTCGTTGGCGATCTTCATGAGCGACACGGCCAGCGTGTTCAGCGCGCCCGACACCTCCACCATCGAGTCGTGCGACGCCAGCGCCTCGAACTTGTTTGGCGCCGACTCGAACGGGATACCTGCAATCGTGCAATCGACAACTGGTTACATACTAAACTCCCAACGCAATTGAGCACTTGATCAGAGAAGACTAATTAAGACATTAATCTAAACTTAACGTTTATTTAGTACTGCGAGCTTAAGATCAAAGAGCCATTCAACAACAACGATTAAGCGGCTATCGCCGCCTACTGACGCTTGCAACACCAATACCACCAATAAAGCATGCGTCCCGCCTGACGGTAAGCGGTTACCGCCAGCTACCAGAAATCTTCATTTTCAGAAATGTGTGTGTGTGTGTGTGTGTGTGTGTGTGTGTGTATGTGTGTGTGTGTATGGGTGTATGTGTGTGTGTGTGTATATGTGTGTATGTGTATATGTGTGTGTGGGTGTATGTGTGGGTGTATGTGTGTGTATATGTGTGTGTGTGTGTGTGTATGTGTGTGTATGTGTGTGTGTGTGTATGTGTGTGTGTGTGTATGTGTGTATGTGTATGTGTATGTGTGTATGTGTGTGTGTGTGTACGTGTACGTGTGCGTGCGTGTGTACAGTATACAGACCAGTGAGCGAGGCGATCTCGGCGGCGCACTTCTCCGCGAAGCCGATGCGCGTGTTGAGGCCGGTGCCGACGGCGGTGCCGCCGAGTGCGAGGTAGTGCAGCCGCGGCAGCACGGCGCACACGCGCTCGATGCCGAACGTCAGCTGCGTCACGTACGCGCTGAACTCCTGGCCCAGGGTCAGCGGCACCGCGTCCATCAGGTGAGTCCTGCCAACAAATTTACCACTATGCAATCGCTTTCTCAAAACATTAGGGTGTTTTAAACGACGCTGCCTTCATAAGCATTGCGGTATTATTTACTAGCTAATGCCCCACGATTTTACGTAAGTAAAATAGGGAATACCGTTAAGAATGGATCGAATTTGTTTCGCAGCTTCTTCTCCTGACTGGCATTTTTGTTGGAAACGTTAAATACACATTTAAATTGACGTATGTTCAATTTCATTCTACTCATACGATATCTGCGATTTCTTCTTTAGATTTAGATTTATTGGGTGGAAAATGGCAAAGTGTGCTAAATTTTCTAGTGAAACAAATATTAATGATAAAATACTACTAAACTATAAACCAACAAACTTTTTAAATAAATAAGAAAAAGTTAATACTTGGACCCCAATATTTTTATTTTATTTGTATCAATAGCAATCAAATCTTTGTTCTTAAAATCATTTAATTATAATCAAATAAAAATATTGTTGAATTTATTTAATTCCTTCGATTGAGTATCAAAAGTATCCCATATCTCCCGTTTCAAACTGATGAATGTGGACGAAGCGAAAGAAGTATGTAAGTCTAGAGAGAACTGGCGCTCTATACTCTCTGCCAACCGCGTTAGGTACTCGGCGTGATGATATGACTGTATGTGTACCTGCCGATCTTGATGATCTTGTTGAAGGCCTTGGCCTTGGTGTCGAGCGTGTCCCGGAGCGCCACGAGGCCAGGCATGAGCCGGTCGCGCAGCTCCATAGCCACGGCGATGTGCATGGCCGTGGGGTACGTGTCGTTGGAGCTCTGCGACTTGTTCACATGGTCGTTGGGGTGCACCGGGTCCTTGCTGCCCAACTTGCCGCCCAGGATTTGGATCGCGCGGTTCGCGATCACCTAAAAGTACCCACGTCGCTCTGATATCCTTCTAATAGTATGTCTTTAGGTCTTCACAAGGTTTCCTTCGAGAACGCGGACCGTACATAGAGGTGCGTAATACCCACATACTAACATACATATAAAAATATATTTTAGGTGCATACATACGTCTGTGAAAAACGTAGGTATGCAGGTTTCCTCTTGATGTTTTCCTTCACAGTACAACTCGTGGTGTGACTAATCACTGTAATTAATCTGTGCAGTCGGGGCTCGAACTTGCAATCTAATATAATAATAAAACTTAACTCCTTGTTTAACATTGTGTGCTTAGCTATGCTATGCTATAGCTTAGATGTAAATAGTAGCAAAATATTTATTAGGTATTACATACCTAATAGGTACCATAATGTAGCATCGACACACCCACTTTTCGCCGGAGATACATTTTAGGTGACGCATGGTACGTATGTAGTGTTGGAAACATTTTTTCAAGAAAAACTATGCGCCAAAGAAATAAAATAGGCGGGTGAAACCGCGGATCACATATAGTATAAATATTTGGATACTTCTAAAAAAAACTCCATTGTCACGGGACAATTGTTACCGTATTGGTAAACGTAAGAATCAATATGCCGGTCGTGATATGAGGTCGCGTCGAGGTCAGCACAGAGGACATTACAAATACATTCTGGGTCAAGAATGTTATTAGTTACTTGTCTTGCCATATCTATTACTATACACCTGCGTAGGCTTATCCATACTTAGTCATACATTGGAAACAAAAGAAGTCTATAAATCTAAAGAGAGCTGCCGCTGTACTCTCTCTGCGAACACTAGACGTAAGACGAGGGTGGAAGGAATGTTCCTTGTAAATAGCATTATCTTTGTGCTCGTCCTGTGAAAGTCCCGTCAAAACCGTACAGAGAAACAGACAGCCGTCCAGGTGTCTATCTAGATGGAGAGACATAAAATTGAGTTTTTCAACAGTCCCGTGTACACTTTCAACATAAGAATTAATATGCCGGCGGTATAAAAATGTTGTATCTGTTTTTATAATGCATATGAAACATTTTGATTATATGGACAAAAACTTCAATTGGATTTATTAGTTAATTGTAAGTGCGAAGCAGCTACCTCGTTGGTGTTCATGTTGGACTGCGTGCCGGACCCTGTCTGCCAGATGACCAGAGGGAAGTGTCCCTCGCGGTACAGCTTGCCGGAGATGACGTCCTCGCACGCCTGCATTATCGCGTCCGCTGTACAACGTCATATTCATTAGGGCACAAGGTAAATATGTAGATACAACTGCGCAATGTATAAGCAGCCGTGCTTGAGTAACGGGGATGGCACGAAGGCACCTAAAATATAACTGTGGCCGAAAAGTGGGTGTGTTTGTACTACTTTCACTTACATGGCATGTTTTTTTTTATACAAGAGTGTCAAAGAAGCATACGGCCCAACTGATGGGAAACGGTTAACGTTTCGATTCGTAACGACTGTGCAAATGGGTCGCCAGCTTTCTGTCCAGATGCATAAGAGCCGTCGTCGACGGTAGCTGCTCCGATAGCATGGACATTAATGCTGGCGTCCCGCAAGGCTCTGTGTTGTCCCCGTTTCTTCTGCATATCAATGACATGTTTTCTATAAAGGGCATCCATTGTGCAAGTGGTATAAAAAAACGTTGCTTATTTACGCTCACGATACCGAAGTATCACTTGCGCGCTGCCACTGTGTTTGGAGCTATACTGTGTTGGCAGTATAATGGGACTAAGCCATCTGCTGCCATCCATAATTTTTTATATGTATTAAAATAATAATATAAAATATTTGAATTATAAATTTGGAAGAAAAGATTATAAGAATAGTCCTTTTATGTCTTTCTTTTCTACCTTATATCGGAATAGGAAGGCGTGAAGATATCCTAATAAATTTTTAAATTAAGAACACATTTCCAACTCACCAATTTTCTTATCCAGTCCATACTCAATGTTCACTTTAGCTGCGGCCTTCTTCAAGATACCAAACGCTACAATGACGGGGTACTGAAACACGGTTTTAACCATTAAAGTCCCACTTATCCTAGTAAAATTACATATGCGAAAGCTTGTACATATCATCACGCCGAGTTCCTAACGGGACAGGCCGAGAGAACAGAGCACCAGTCTCTCCAACTTGTGAATTTTTTTATTACTCAATCACGCCTGAACGGCTAAATGGAATTTAGCACAGATTATTAGCTGGATTATATCACATACGACACGATTTATTTCAGAAAAAAATCGCATGATTCAATTATTAATATTATGTGAGTGAAACCGCGGTACACAGCAGTGCTTCATTATCATCACAGCACTGGATCACAACCCTTTATGAGTTACCCTTCACGAGGCTAAAGCGTCAACATTATGTCGGCATCCTCTCCTTTACCAGCATGCGGGCCGCCTGATGGTAAGCGGTGACCGCCGCATTATTTATTTTTTTATACCATATGGGTGGCAAACAAGCATGCGTAGCCTAATGGTAAGCGGGCAAAACCCGGGGGAATCAATCGCGCGTTGCCGACCCTGCAGGAAATATTTTCAAACCCTTCTTGAAGAACTCCATGCTGTACACTCCAGGGAAAATCTCAGCTCATTCCACAGCCTGAGCGTTTGCGGAAGAAAACTCCTTTGGAAGCGCACAGTGCGAGACCTTTGTGGTTCCAAGGTAAGGGGGATGAATTCCCCGTCGATGGCGAGAGGTGCGGTGGTATAAGGTGGAAGTGGGCATCATCTCGAACAATTCTGCAGATGGATGGACGCCTATGGATGGTTGCAACACTGGGGACATCACTCACGCGTTTCCAGCCCTAAATATTGTTACGATGGAAGTCAAGATAATGAAAACTAATAAAATAAAGCACTGGTTTAGAATATCTATAGCTCTCAAAATTGCCGAAAATGTGCCTCACTAAGCATATAATGACGCCCTAGAGACAAAAAAATTAAAATAACCCCTGCGGTTCTCCCACTTATGGTTGGGATTCCGATATCAATAAAAATTAATCCCCTACGCTTGGGGCATTTTCCGAAAATCCCTTGATACTCAATTACGTTTACTGAACTTCTATCACAGTATCTTCTGTGCTCAAATAAGTTTTTCTATGCATACTTGTTCGGGTATACGTTCGAGATGCTTAATTATCTGTGACGTGGTTTTAAAAGTGTACGTACATAATCTATGCAAGTCTAATGTCACAATCGGCCATTGTTCGCATTTCAAATTGTTATGACACTGGCAGCATACAAAACAGGCATTACGAACTTGAGAAGCCGGTTTACTTTCATAATACGTGAAAAGCAATTGACACGGTGCCTTCACGGTTTCCAACAAGAAAGAAACATGATTATATCATGCCTTCCTGAAAAGGTTCTTAATGAGGGCGAGATCAGACACACATATTAGAGGGTGCTAGCATAGTTATTTACTAGCTGTGCCCAGTGATATCAGCGATAACAGCATTAAATTCATATATAAAATCCGTGGTGGCCGAGTGGTTCGAGTAGTTGCCTGCGACACAAAGGTCTCAAGTTCGCATCCCGACTGTATCAATAAGTTTTCTGAACTTAAATACAGTGACTAGTCACACCACGAGCTTTACGGCGAAGAAAAACATCGAGAGGAAACGTGCATACGTCTGAGAATTCAAAGACGTATGTATATTCGTACTTGAGTAACGGCGATGAACTCGCTATCTGCCACGTTGGCACCTAAAATATATCTCTGGCGGAAAATGTGTGAATGTGTGTGTGTGTGTGTGTGTGTGTGTGTGTGTGTATGTGTGTGTGTGTGTGGGTACTACTTATACACCTCCGCCTCCTCCTACGGGGACCCTTGTGGGAAAGCGTGAAGACATACTATTATATAATTATTAGCATGATGTTATATCCGTAATAAACGGGCTGAAATTTCAAAATCGGTTCAGTTGGTAATTTGAGACATTACTTATAACTTAAACACACAAACTTACCTCCTTATTAATACATATTAGCGCAGACAAATACTCACGGGCATACGTTCTTCGATGCCTCCGATGGGGAAGTTCATAACAGACCTCACGGTCTGGGCTCCATACAGCTTGTCATCGGGGACGTCCAACTCTCCGAAAGTATCTTTTTCTTTCCTCTAAACATAAGAAAAACAAAGCTGAGTGAATAAATAAACGACATACAGGGTGTAGGAATACCTACACGTAACCGGCGAGCATGTATGATGATAGATGAATTTGGATGAAGCGAAACAGATCTGCGAGCGTAGAGAGAACTGAAGCTCTATTCTACTTTACTTACTTATTACTACTCTATTCTCTTTGCCTACTCCGTGAACGATTCTGCGCGATGTTATGTAAAGACATACGTACATATGTATACGTAAAAGGGAACATGTTGAAAAATGAAACCGAGAAGCTTGTTATGCCATTTCTTCTCCTGGCAGTTAATTTTATTTTTGGTAACGTTATTCAGTAGGTAAGTATGTGACGTTCAATACGTGTTCCCCGTGCCCCTTACGTTGAATAAAAGATTTGATTTTATATACAAGATCTAATATTAAAAAAAACGATTTACAAATCCAACATCGTGTAGCGAAGGCGGCAAGAATTATTCACACTTCTATCACATCCTTTTGCAATGAGAAAGAAAGCAGTTCCTTAAATTTGTGACATCTTTAATCAATACTTGTTCGTGATTTAAAATTCCTTGATAAATTGACACACACACTTTACCAGTACCGCATACATACATACATATCTTCACGCCGAGTCACAAACGGGGTACGCAGAGAGAATAGAGCACTAGTTCTCTCTAGACTTGCATACGTTTTTCGCTTTGTCCACACTCATCAGTCTCCTTCGCCAGTTTAGAGTACTCTTGACGTTCCCGTCTTTGAGTGTCCGATACTAGGACTGTTACGTCAATAAAAGATGGGAGATGTTTTGATTGACAGTGACAGTTCAGTTAAGGAATTTGACTTTTCCACCCGAGCGAATCTGTTTGGGACAACTAGTATACATACAATAGGTACCTATATAAGTGGATGAAGTAAAGAATTGTGTATGTCTAGAGAACTGGCTCTCTATTCTCCTCTCCCTTAAGAGACACGACGTAATAATATGTATGTATGCCGTTACATATATAAGAATCTAAAATTGAATAGTATCTGCGTGTATAGTTTGCTTAGTTTTGGACTAGGTCAATTAGTGTTGAATAGTTCCAGGGCATGGGTGTGACTTACACGTCTGCCTGCCCCTTCGGAGACGCTTGTGGGAAGGTGTCGAGATATATATTGTTACACTTATGTCTAGAATAACTTGTTTATGCTGTTAGCCAAACTTTAGCTGCTGTTAGCTGATACAATGGATAGTAAGAATTGCAGAGATGATAGAGAGAGGGATGGAGGAGAAACAGTCGGCATGGCAAAGCGATACACTTATCTCGTAGGTCATGGATTTGACCTTAGCACCAAACAACGTGATTACACAGGCATTCTTACGCGCTTGCTATTTTATTGGTTATACACACGTCATTATATTTTTATAACACTATTATTTATTTAATTTCATAATGGCCAATAAAATGAGTATATTCCTTTAGGACGTTTTCAATCTTAGGAATTATCCATAAATGTTCTCTTAAGTAATTTACTCAGTACTACTACATATAAAATAAACAAGTAAAAAATCAGCTCGATCGGATGACACCAACAGATGGTCGAAAAATGCAGTGCAAGTTAAATAACAGCTCACAAAACGTATTGTACGTACGTATATAAATAATTCTTTCAACGCGCGTAACCGTTGTTATTCTTCTCATAATTATATTGCATAATGTCCCTATAAAATAATATATACTTAAGAATACTTAAATCACTACCTTCAACCGATCGCCAAACTAAGAGGTGGCATATACAAAGTCTTATATCTTACCAACACTTACCACTTTAAGGGGCTTGCCATCCGGATTCAGACATATAGTACACGCCATTTTGATTACAAAAACAATTCACAACAAACTACTATGTAGGTATAAGCAAAAAAATTCACAGAATTTTTTGTTATTAGACCGGCTGACAGTGCTCGCGCCAGCCGCCAAATGATGTCAAAAGACAATTTAACTTTAAAACCACGACCTTTTTCGAAAAATGAACGTAGATGGCCAGTAAGTTTTATTTTTAATGGTAATCTGCTAATGGCGTCGATCTTAATAGAAATATCTTGAAGCAACTTGTAATTAAAAACGGGGCCCGTTGTTCGACGTTGCTTTTAGGAGCAAAACAAGTTTGAATGGCCACGTTGCGGAATGAAAGGCAGAGAGACTGTAGTTTGCCCGTCGGCCCCCCCTACTAACTGCTTGAATACGTCTGGGAGTAGCGAATTTATATTTTTCTTTTATCGAACGCAATTTGAACCGCCCGCATCGGCCGATGTGGGAAGACTGGTTTATGACCGCAGTGTGTGATACGTTATCAATTCACATGTTTGACTTAACTATGTCATTAATTTGCATAAGTAATTTGTGGGTTCACGCAATACCATTTAAATTGGTGCCGTACTTCAAAATGTTACAGAACAAATATTGTCATACGACCTACTTATCGGTGGAATTGTAACAAACAGATTTTTCAGTTACATTGTTACTAAAAGAAAAGCAAGCATTATGTGGACAAAGCAAATGTCAACAATAATTTCCAGTAGTAGACTAGTGTCACATCCAGCATCGTAACACGTCTGGGTCGCGAATTTTGCTGACACAGGATAACCGTACCGAGCGCATGCATAATAACAAGACCTATATTGTGCAATGAAATATTAATTGTTTCTCCTACAGCACTTCGTATCCTGCAACGCAAAGATTGCAAGTTCGAATCCCGCTGTACCATCAGGTTTTTCTGAAGATAAGTACAGTGATTAGTCACACCACGAGCTTTACGGTGAAGTAAAACATCGAGAGGAAATCTCTCTTCTTCGGAAAAGTTTCTTCTCAAGCGTATGCACGCTTAAGTAACTCAAAATCGCATGTATATTTGTGCTTGAGTAACGGCGATAGACTCGACATCTGTCACGTTGGCAATATCCGATAGATCATAAAAAAAAACCCTATTTGCACGCCGGAATATATCCAGAAAAACATATTTGTATTGTATAAGTATTTGAAATTGCCTGCTTATACCATGTTTGTGCAAATAAAATATTATGATTATGATTACTGTCTGTGGGTATTTTTCATAGTTTTAATTTGGTCGTATAAGGTAAGGTAAAGATTATTTATTTGTAAGTAAGACTTGCATATAAATAATCTAACAGCCGTGGTGGCCGAGTGGTTCGAGCAGCTGCCTGCGACACAAAGATCGTAAGTTCGAATCCCGACTGTACCAATTAGTTTTTCTGAACTTAAGTACAGTGATTAGTCACACCAGGAGCTTAACGGTGAAGGAAAACATTGAGAGGAAACCTGCATACGTCTGAGAAGCAATTCAAAGACGTATGTATAGTCGTGCTTGAGTAACCGCGATGGACTTGCCATCTGTCACGTTGGCACCTAATATACCTCTGGCAGAAAGTGGGTGTGTGGGTACTACCTATACACCTCTACCTACCCCTTCGGGGACCCTTGTGTGAAGGCATTAGGATATACATATTTTTTCTTTATTTTATTATTAGGATGGTAAATGATGTTCTTGAAAAGACACATCAAGTTCAGTATTAACATGTATACATAGGTTCGAACCCTGGTGATTTGTGTCAATCAACTTCTCTGAATTTACGGATACTTAACAGCACAAGCTTTGCGGTGGATGAAAACTTTGTGTGGAGACCTCCCCAGAAGATATTAACTCTCGCCAGTTTCCCTATATGTATGACATGTAATTTTCTTTAGCCAAACTTAAAAATATATTAATATATCCTCACGCCTTCCCACAAGGGTCACCGAAGGAGGAGGCAGAGGTGTATAGGCAATACCCACACACCCACTTTCCGCCAGAGGTATAAGGTTTTATTAACTCTTGTAGCTAAGCTGTTAAGCTGTGGTCCCTTGTGCAAAGGCTTGAAAATATATTAATGAGTTTTGGAAAACCATACAACCTCGCTTTCACCTTTGTACATTAAGATAGGAAGCGCATCAAAAAAACATATCTGCCAAGGATATATTATTATTATTATCTGCCAAGGGACAGCTGAACATATTGGGATCAAGTTCGATAAGGGCTTTAATGGACATTACAAACTAGTTGCATATAGTATTTAGCTGTGGGTACTATAATTTTATCTAGATTTATTTTCAGAACAGAACTTCTTATTTTTTAATCTATCAGCCGTTCTGGTTGAGGTCTGTGTTTGAGAGTGTCATACTCAGACATACAGTGACATACTCACAAACTTTCAAAATATATATCTTTGCTCCTTCTCACAAGGGTCTCTGAAGTGGTAGGCAGAGGTGTGTAGTACCCAAACTCCTCTTTTTAGGCGCCCATGTGACAAATGCTGAGAGCATCAACTTTTCTCAAGCAGGACAGTGCATACATCTTTGAATTTATTCTTAAATCTATGCAGGTTGCCGCTTTATGTTCCTGCACCTTAAAGCTCATTGTTTAGGTACTTGGTACTAAGTATTTGGTGTGATATGTATCTTAATATAATTGAATAAAGCAAAATATCCATACTAATGGCATATGCTATCTACCATGAAAAGAAATAACTTATCCACCAGAACATGGTTAGTTACATAATTATGATGATGTTTAAATGTACATAAAGATTTAATTCGCATTTTTAGCACCATAATTTTGCCGGTATGTGATTAAAAATAAGTATTAAATATTTTTTGCATTATTTTCATGGACATGTAGCATGGATAGTTATTCTGACACTAATACAGAAAAGTCTGGTACTATATGCATATTACAGGGCCAAGGGCAAAGCCAGGCACGACTCCCGGTGAAACTGTGTGTCTGAAGAGTACCTATACAACGAATTCTCTACGATTATGCAACTTACCGCAATGACATTTGAGGTGGAGAAATTGCTCTTATCGACCAGACGTACCACGCAGCGAAAGTTTTTGGATGAACTTATGAGAGCAGATGATAATTTAAACATGGAAGAAGCCATGATGAATATAGCTCTGAAATATTATTCACTTTCAAATCTATTCAAATTCAACTACAAAACATAGAAATTGACAAATGATATCGAATGACAGCTTCTCTCACTCAGTTCTCATCCAGATTGGTGGTTAAATGACATAACACTGACAGGTTTTGCAGGTACACAGACTGAATAGGCAAAATTAATAATATAAAATAATATATCCTCACGCCTTCCTATAGGGGTCCTCGAAGGGGTAGGCAGAGGTGTATGTATAATACCCACACACCCACTTTCCGCTCGAGATATATTAGGTGCCAACGTTATGGCGAGTCCATCGCCGTTACTGAACTGCTTCTCAGATGTATGCAGGTATTTATAAATATCCAGCCACGCATCACGTAGTTTTTGGTACCAATACTAAAATGTAGCTTATTATGTACCTCAATAAGCTTCTAAATCAGCGTTAATTAATGTTTTAAATTAGATTACACTTGACATAAAGAAATTCATTAAGGTTCTTTCTTCATTAATTACTAATTCATTAAGACTCCTTAAAACTTACAGGCCCCTTTCACTACATGCACGTTTTATATTACTAACATTTAGGAACATGACTGTAGAAGAACGGGGTTTCCTAACACAAGCATCGCTTGCTTAAAAAGAGACTTCGGTGACTAGATTTGAAAAAATATGGACCCATAAAAGCAAAGGAACGATATAGAAGAGCTGTTCATTCGTCGGTTTTTCTAGTGCAATTCCTTCTAATTGCTTATTTGTATCGGTATCTATGTAACCGTAATCGTGAAAGATATAGGTTTGATAGTCTTCTGTTAGAATATTACTCAATATATTTTTTGATAGCCATAGAGACATTACTTATGGCCTAATAATAAATTTGAACGCATCTTTGTACAGTGCTGCCTCTAGCGGTGAATTTCTTAACAAATTTGCTGATCGGACGCATTCGGGTTTTCTCGGTTCAGTCACGCCTAGACTCGTTCGAAAAGCGAATGCCAAATCAGAATCATTCCACGGCGATGTATGAAGACTGATGCTCTTGTCGTGGACTCTTTGTGCAAACGTGTTATTTTATAATTTTAACGGGCGTTGATACCCATCTCAAGTAATTCTATAGGTATAATATTGTTATTTAAACCGTCGCTTGTGGTGTTGTGTTTTATTATGAAGTGAATATTGGCTGATTTTGTGTGTGGTGCAATAGTGTTACAAGAAGTTCTCATATCCTGGATTCTTGAGGATTGTGCTATCTACGAAGAGATTATATTTATTAAGGTCAGTTTTCTAGTGTATTAGTAGGTATCTGATTTTAAAATAAACGCGTGGCGTTAAGCAGAATGGCTTCCGTTTATCGACTCGCGTGCGCGGTACTAATGTAATGGCTGACTTTCTTTTCTCGCTAAGAAATATACATAAAGGTAGCGCCTCTAAAGCTAAAAGATGTGAAAATGGAGTGTAATATTGTCAGTGCGATGTTTTTTGGGGGCATAAAACGTAGGTGGAGCCTGTAAGCGGTGGTGTGGGTGGCTGAATGGGTTGGAATGTAATCAAATCTTGACGTTGCGGACAGCGACCGATTGCAGTTTGCTCGTAGTTTTATCTATAGACGCTTCCCAGTTAATAAGTGACTAGATTTTGAGTGCGAGTAGGTTTGAGTAAACAAAAAATGCTTCTCAAAGATACCTACTGAGATACATACATGTTGTCATTAGGTATTAAATCTTTATTCTCTTTAATGAAAAGAAAAATAATTCGTGAAAAAAACCTGTTCATAAATTTTGATCACCATCAACTGGAAAACCCTGATTTGGCCTACCTACCTATTTAGCCTACCCCTTCGGGGACCCTTGTGGGAAGGCGTGAGGTCATTATTATATTATTTATTATATTGACACCTAAAATATATCTGGCCGAAGGTGGGTGTGTGGGTACTACCTATTCATCTCTGCCTTCGTCTTAGTGACCCTTGTGGAACGCGTGAGGATATACTATTTTGAATATAAGATAAGGCAATGAAAGAAAAGTTACTTTTTGTCCATAGGATCTAGAGAGCTATTGGTTTATTTTGCATGCTTTAACTGGTAATGAGCTATAATAAAGTTTCATATACAGTTTCATAACAAGTACCTAAGTACATTGTTAGCATACTATTCTGAATTTTTAAGCTATAATGCATAATGATTTATTACATTTTTTTTACAAATTGTACTATTTGGTTTGAGATGCCTGTAAGTATTTTCATGAGTAGGTTATCTTTAATAGTGTTGTTTTGGTACTGACACTTACAGTACTAAAATTGCAACTTTGTAAACTTCCATTATGACCACAGTGTTGTTCCCACTTTAATGAGATAAGTCTTTATTAACTCTTGTGGTTTTTTTCAGTTAATAAAGTTCATTTTATGCCTTCCTTACACTAACTCCTATTTAATTACTTCTCTAGCAAAGCTATTCTAGCTTTGTTACTTTGGATAAAACTTATAATAATAATAATATATCCTCACGCCTTCCCACAAGGGTCCCCGAAGGGGTAGGCAGAGGTGTATAGGTAATACCCACACACCCACTTCTAGGCTTTTAATGCCATATAAGGTTTATACTTTGGGTATTAGGATAAATTTGATTCAGATATGTAATAAACTTCTTTACAGAGCTTAGTTAATCACTTATGTATCACACTCCAAAATTATACCATTAAATACCTTATAATAAGATATCTTATAATTATGTGTTATTATTATTAAACTATTTTATTTTATTGCAAAGAAATAATCACTATCAACCAAATAGCTGGTATTACAATATCATATATTAAATAATATTTAATATATGATATTTATTTAATATTTTAATATTAAATAATCATCAATGTATTCTCCTGTTCCCTGAGTGAATTCACTTAAATGATTTGGTACATTGGTTTGGACACTTGGAAGGAGTAAATGAAGAATGATTAATGAAACAGATGGAATATGATAGTGTGTGGAAGAGGCAGAGGAAGACCACATTGCAACAGTTTAGATCAAATTGATCCATTATTTAAGGATGGTATGTCAAGAGCATGCATGAAGAGACTGATGAACATTCATTTACTCTCTCTGGACTCACAGATATCTTTCACTCATCCATGTGAATATATTTGTCCTACGGAGCGCTTTACTCACTATACCCTGTGAGGGACTTGGCGTGATGATTTGTATGTAGGTATGTGTGTTTCAAAGTACTAAGCTGCACCTGCTCACAGGAATGCTTGCCCTCGAACAGAAACCTTGTGTAGTTGTCCTATGTAAGATGCTTGTCCGAAATAAAATGATGGGTGCTGGTAGTTTCTATGAATGATTCTCATACGACAGTAACCACTCTTTAAAGTGACGCCAACAAGTTAGGTAGACAACCTGCGAGTTATGTCTATATTCGTGGCATATTAACATAAAGGTGGGAGATGAGATGTCGTTAAAAGTGGTATGCGAAAGTTTGTGAGGATGATTGTTCTTCTTTCAAGTAAACAAGCACGCGGCCCGCCTGATGGTAAGTGGTTACCGTAGCCTATGGACGTTTGCAATACCAGAGGTATCGTTGCCGAACCTGCAGGAACAGTTCACATCCTTCTTGAACAACTTCATTGTTATTTTTTATTTATTTAAATAACCCCTAATTGCAAATATCCAACATTTATCCAGATCTTAGGTATTTAAAATTACAAATAAAAACCGGCGCCCAGCAACAGTGACTCATTACCGTCGCCACACGAAAACCAGTTGCAAAGAATTTTATACATAACTCGGACAAATTGTACATCGAAATGCCGTTTTTTTACAATGAAATTGTTGCAACACAAACTCATTTCCTTCCGCCGCCTACGTTATGATATTGCCACATTTTTTGTTGTAACATTATATTAATAGTTTAACATAACTAAAAAGTCGTGGTGGCCGAGTGGTTCGCTAGAAACGTAAATATGCAAGTTCGAACACTGACTGTATACCTTGAGCTTTACGACGAAGCAACTCACCAAAAGTAAACCTGATCACGTTTCAGACTCAATTCAAACACGTAGTCTTGAAACAGCGATGGACTCGCCATCTAACAAACACGTTGGCACTTAATATATCGTCAATGAAAAGAGGGTAGTTTGTTTCACCTCTGCCTACCCTTTTGGGCCCCTCATGAGTAGTGTTGAATTGATGTGGCTATATCGCTATCGTGTTGTTACATGATGCTTGCGAAGAATATGAAAAGATTCGATATCCCTAATCGTACCTTATCGCAGTAGACAGTTAATCCGTCTTTTTTATTATTATGTAATATGTCAGTTTATTAGTATTAATAACAGTATTTTGTTGTCATGTTAAATAAAGGTCGAAATGATTCAAGTCATATTCAACATTGCGGCTTCAATGCCTTGCGGTATCACTTAAACTTATCAAAGTACAGCATGGAGCTCTTAAGAAGGGTGTGAACATATTCCTGCATGGACGACTACGCGCGAGTGATACCCCTGGTGTTGCAAGCGTCCATAGGCGGCGGTAACGGCTTACCGTCATGCGGGCTACATGCTTGTTTGCCACCCTAGTGGTATATACAAAAGTACAGTCATTTTTCATACAAGTTCAACTTGAAGGAAAACACTGAGGAAGGGTGTGAAGAAAAAATCGTGATGTGTACTGTGCACCTTATGTAGGTACATGTGAGAAGGCGTGAAGATGTAATGTATATAATTTTTCCAGGTCTCATCAACGGCTCGCTCACATAGGTGTCAGCGCACTATGAGAGTGCGCCCCACACGCTTATGAACACCATCTGATACAGAGAACACGTTATAAACACACCGCTCACAACTCCACGATGACGTTTCTGTAAGTATTAACTTGTTGGTGTTTTAATTTGATGTGTTTAGTTCCTCCGATATTTCTTTTCATTTATTTTATTTATTGTTACGCTACCACGTTCACTCCCTCGTTGCGAACAGCATGCCAAATTATGATTTTGTTAATCCCATTTATAATGATGCTGAGGCTTTCGTCGGCGTGTGACTTTATCAGAGCACTGACCGCGTCGGGTCCTAGTGACTGCGCTATCCTGGTACTAACCTATTTTAGATTACTTTACTGAACACACAGCATCCAGTTCCATAGATTGGACTGTAGTATCACTGCTGTAATGAAGCACATGAATATTTAAGCAAAATATTGCAAATTTCGGATTGAATCGATGAACATAGTATCATATGCTACATTACGGGAAATATCTGAAGTAAATAGGTTGGTACCAATATCCCACATTGAGGGTCACCGCGTGTCCTCGCTTCAGCGCTCGCGAATTCGCTCCGATCGCACTGGACTTCTCCGAACCGAGGCGTGTACTCGTGCGCACCGCGGCTAAACAAACACGTTCGTATCGCTCGGGCTAGGTCGTCGTCAGCGAATAGTATATAGGTTTGTTTAGTTAAATAGGCTATTAGCGGTCGGCGGAGCGGTGCGGTGCGATGGGAACGTAGCGGCGAGAGCAGTTGGACGGGGACAGGCGCGGACAGTGCGCCTGAGTTGGTGTCTCGCGTTGCAGATGTTTGGGGCGGGCGGGTTGCGGCGCGACTAGCGGGCGGCGGCGCGCGCGCTAGAGTGCCGGCCACATGCCCCCGCGCCATGTGGCGCGTGCTGCTGGTCCTAGGGGCCGCGTGCGCCGCCGCGCGCGCCTCGCAGGACGTGGTGCGCACCTTCACCGACCCCGTGTCTTCGCCGAACTCGCTCTTCGATCATCTCGTCGTCGACCGCAACACGGGCCGTGTCTACGTGGGTGCCGTCAACAGAATCTATCAACTCTCCCCAGACCTAGAAGTTGCTCAGTCTATAGTTACCGGCCCAGTCAACGACTCCGCTCTCTGTACCTTCGATTGCCCTGCGAACTATGTGAAAAAACCTACGGACAATGTGAACAAGGGTCTCGTGATTGACTACGCGACCAGTCGCCTTATAACGTGCGGTTCGGTCCTGCAGGGGCTGTGTTCAGTGCGGAACTTGAATAATATATCTCATGATGTGCGCGAGGTCCGCGAACCTGTCGTGGCGAACAATGCGACTGCATCCACAGTGGCGTTTATCGCCCCGGGACCCCCAAATCCACCGATGACGCAAGTTATGTATGTTGGAGTCACTTTTACCGGCAACTCTCCCTATCGATCTGAAGTTCCTACGGTAAGCAGCCGCTCCTTAGAGGATGATCGTCTATTTATGATCGCCAGAACGGCTGTTACGACTGGAACTAGAATGTTTGTCAATTCATTATCTCGAGAACGCTACCCTATAAATTATGTGTATGGCTTCAGCTCCGAAGGGTTTAGTTACTTCTTAACGACTCAACTTAGAGGCGTGGGCTCTGACACATACTACAGCAAGTTAGTTCGTGTTTGTCATGATGATGAAAATTACTATTCATACACTGAAATTCCCATGTCATGTACTGGAGAAGGAGGAGGTAACTTTGGCTATAATCTCGTGCAGGCTGCTTTTGTTGGGAAAGCAGGATCTGTGTTAGCGGGTGAACTTGGTATCACTGCCCAACATGATGTGCTGTTTGCTGCTTTCAGCCAAAGTGAATCAATAAACACGAACACACCTTCTGATCTCTCAGCGCTCTGTGTGTATTCCCTCAAAGCCATTCGTCGTAAGTTCATGCAGAATATAAAGACATGTTTCAGTGGTAACGGATCTCGAGGCCTCGATTTTATATCACCCTCTCACGCTTGCATTGGAACAAAACTGCAATCGATCAGCGAAGATTTTTGTGGATTGGATGTAAACACTCCTTTGGGAGGCGAGCAACCAGTGGAAGCGGTACCAGTGGCAATATTTTCAAAGAGGCTAACTGCAGTGGCAGCCACTGCCACCGGAGACTACACAGTGGTATTTGCCGGTACTGCGCAGGGACATCTGAAGAAAATCGTCGTGGAGAGCGCTACGTCAGCGTTCGAATATGGAGATATTGTGGTCGATGAAGGCTCACCAGTAAATAAAGACTTATTCTTTGATACTCAATTGATGCATTTATATGTTATGACTGAACGTAAAGTGTCTAAGGTTAAAGTTCAAGAATGCAGCGTATATAAATCTTGTTTAACATGCTTAGGAGCCAAAGACCCGTATTGTGGGTGGTGTTCTTTAGAAAATAAGTGCAGCCTACGATCAGACTGTCAGGATGCTGCTAAAGATCCCTTGTATTGGATCTCGTACCGTAGCGGCCGTTGTACTACAATAACTCAGGTTACGCCAAATCAACTTCAACGTACAACAGCTAGAACGTTAGATTTACTTATTGAAAACTTGCCTACTCTTAACGGACAGTTTTTATGTGCTTTTACCGCATTAGATCGTACTCTGATCACTAATGCAACTAGGAAACCGTATGGGGTTAATTGTACGACACCGCGCACCGACACGCTGCCACCGATACCAGCCGGTCAGCACCATTTTACAGCAAAGTTGTCGGTGCGTACAACGCAGGGCCCTGATTTTGTTGCTACCAATTTTACATTCTTTGACTGCAACACATACAGCTCGTGTACACAGTGCGTCAGTTCGTCATTCCCGTGTGATTGGTGCGTCGACGGCCATAGGTGCACCCATGATACGGCCGAAAATTGCAGGAACGATATCCTTGTTACTGGAGTTAGTCGAATCGGTCCTAGCTATCGCTCTGGTCCAGGTTTTTGCCCAACTATAAACTCTACGTCGGACGGCACGAACGAAATTTTAGTACCATCCGGTGTAAAGAAAGCCATTAAAGTTAAAGTTCATATAATAGGACAATTTATTGTTCAGACGAGATTTGTGTGTCAATTCAACATAGAAGGACGCGTGACTCATGTGAATGCCCAACTTCTCGCCGATACTATTTACTGTGAAGCCGTTGAATTTACATACACGTCGCGTGCTCCTAACATTACCGCTTCCTTTGCTGTCATTTGGGGTGGTTCCAAACCTCTCGATAATCCGGATAACACTCACATACTCATTTACCGTTGCAACGACATGGCGGATAATTGCGGCATCTGTCTCGCTCTTCCTGAAAAATTCGGTTGCGGTTGGTGCCAAGGCTCTGATAAATGCGAAGTACAGGAACAGTGTGGCACTCCTAGTGTATGGTTGAACCGTACTCAAACGTGCCCTAATCCCGAAATTCACTCATTCAAACCAGTATTAGGTCCTTGGGACGGAGGTACCAATATCACTATTGAAGGTATTAACTTAGGTCGTAATATATCTGATATTTATAATGGCGTTACTATAGCAGGAATTAAATGCCAGCCTATCATAGAGCTGTATGTTAAAACTAGGCGTATTGTATGTACCGTTGACGGGCCGGGTGAAGAGGTACCTAGAGATGGCCCCGTAGTCGTACGCGTTGCAGATTATCGCGGAGAATCCAAAGCTCATTACGCTTTCGTAAACCCAAAAATCAATTCTATTCAACCAAAATACGGTCCTCAATCCGGTGGCACGAAATTGCGTATTACTGGGGAATATTTAAATGCTGGGAGCAATATACAGGCTCTGATCGATGACCTACCTTGCGCTATACTCTCGGTGACTCACGACGAAGCTGTTTGTAGAACAAGTCATTCTTACCAACTAAAAATGGGAACTTTGCGAATGCGTTTTGACAATGGAATGCGAACTTTGGAACGTGAAAAGTTTGAATATATCGAGGATCCTGTCGTCGTATCCACTGATTCAGGCCCGCCTCTAATATCACAACGTAAACAACCAAAAGGTATTCCATCCGGGGGAATAAACATAAAAGTAATAGGACGAAATTTCCGCTCGATACAGTTCCCGCAGATATACGTGTATCACGATAATAGACCTTATATCGCTCCGTGTCATAGAGTTGAAGTCTTAGAAACGCATTTGATCTGCGAATCTCCCGGTATTGAAAGCGCTGGTCTTAATATTGATCCGGATAGACCATTAGAGTTGGAATACGGTTTTAATATGGACGATGTGCAAAGTGTGCAAAATCTTACTAGTAAGACCGGCAATGCTTTCCTTCTTTATCCGGACCCAATATACGAAAAGTTTGATGAGGACGTTAAGTATTATAAATCGGAATATTTGACCATCAACGGTCAGAATTTAGACCGTGCTTGTACTGAGGGTGATGTAGAAGTTCATATCGGAGATAGTTTGTGCAATGTGACGTCTTTGTCCCGGCATCAATTGACGTGTCGTCCGCCGTCGCGTGACGAATTACCAGACGGTGTGGACACACCGGAAGTGGTAGTTAAAGTGGGTCGCGCGCTCACATATAAAATAGGTAAATTGTCATATTCATCACAACTTGGTTTGCAGGCTGCTATAGGCAAGCCAGCTCTAATTGGTGTTGTTGCTAGCATAGTTATACTCTTACTCATAGTTTTTGGATTTTTAGTAATGTATAGGAGAAAATCAACTGAAAATATTAGGGTATTAAAGAATATGCAAGAACAAATGGATATTCTAGAATTAAGAGTAGCTGCTGAATGTAAAGAGGCATTTGCTGAGTTGCAAACTGAAATGACCGATTTGACGGGTGACGTAACGGGAGGTATACCATTCCTTGATTATCGTACGTACGCCATGAAGATATTGTTCCCTAATATAGACGACCACGCCGTCCTTCAATGGGAACGTCCAGAGCTTATTAGAAGAGAGAAAGGTCTGAAAATGTTTGGACAGCTTATTATGAACAAAACATTCCTCCTATTATTTATTCGTACTTTAGAGAGCAATAGATATTTTTCAATGCGTGATCGTGTTAATGTCGCTTCCCTTATAATGGTTACTCTGCAGAGTAAAATGGAATATTGCACTGATGTGTTAAAAACTTTACTAGCCGAGTTAATCGAGAAATGCATGGAAGGGAAGAATCATCCCAAATTGCTGTTGAGACGAACAGAAAGTGTTGCCGAAAAAATGTTGAGCGCTTGGTTTACCTTCTTACTGTACAAGTTTCTTCGCGAATGCGCTGGCGAGCCTTTGTACCTTCTGTTTAGGTCAATGAAAGGTCAAGTAGACAAGGGTCCTGTAGATGCGATTAGTTCTGAGGCGCGCTACTCTCTGAGCGAGGAGAAACTGATTAGGCAGTCTATCGATTTCAAAGCCTTGACCGTGAGCGTATCCATATCGCAACAGACACTTTTTGTTAGTGGCTTAGACGTAACTACGGAGAACATTCAAGTTAAAGTTCTTGATTGTGATACTATCAGCCAAGTGAAAGAGAAATGCTTAGATGCACTCTACCGCGCTACTCCTTATTCGCAAAGACCAAGCCGAGATGAACTCGACTTGGAATGGCGCACGGGTGCCTGTGGTCGGCTCATTCTTTATGACGAAGATAGTACAACTAAAAGCGAAGGTGAATGGCGCAAACTCAATACCCTCAACCATTATCGCGTTTCCGATGGCGCTTGCCTCAGTCTCGTAGCCAAACAAAGTTCTGTTTATAATCTGTCCAACATGGAGAAAAACGATAAATCTCATACTTATGAAACATTGAATCGCGGCAAGTACGGATCAGCCAGTCCACCAGCTAGTCCCCTTAAGTACGAACACGGCGGTGGATTTAAATATTGGCACTTAGTGCGCCATCAAGACGATGACGCACGCAAAGAGGGAGATCGTGGCAATAAAATGGTTTCGGAAATATATCTTACGCGTCTTCTCGCCACAAAGGGTACGCTGCAAAAGTTTGTCGATGATTTATTCGAAACTATTTTCAGCACTGCGCACCGTGGCTCCGCGTTACCTCTCGCTATAAAGTATATGTTTGATTTCCTCGACGATCAAGCGCTACAACACGCCATTTCCGATCCTGAAGTCGTGCACACTTGGAAGAGTAATTCCCTCCCCCTGCGTTTCTGGGTAAACCTTATCAAAAATCCCAACTTTGTGTTTGATGTGCACAAGTCTAATACTGTAGATTCGTGTCTGTCAGTTATCGCGCAAACTTTTATGGATTCATGCTCCACTTCCGATCATATTCTCGGTAAAGATTCCCCATCTTCTAAGCTTCTCTATGCGAAAGATATCCCTGTGTATAAGGAGTGGGTAGAGCGTTATTACGCAGACATCAAACTGATGCCTGCGATATCCGACCAGGATATGAATGCAATGTTGGCAGAGGAGTCGCGCTTACACACTAAGGAGTTTAATACGAACTGTGCGTTGAACGAGCTGTATGCGTATGCGGATAGATACAATGAGCAACTGACGGTGACTCTCGAGGAGGACGAGTTCTCGCAGAAGCAGCGGCTCGCCTACCGCCTCGAGCAGGTGCACGCCCTCATTGCCCACGACTACAACGTGTGATCGGCTCGGAGGCCCGTGACACCAACCCCACCGCCATGTATATAAGCCCCGCACATATCTATGCTGACAACTATTGTATATATTAGATAGTGTACAGTCTTTAATATTGTAATTTTTGTATAATTTCAGCGGTCCGATGTCGTTTTTTAATTTTATATAAATGAACTTTGTATTAATTTTACACGACGAGCTCGGCCGGCTGCGGTCGTGCCACAGTATGCATCGTAAACTAAAATTGTGTATGTCTGTCTATGTGTGCTCGCGTCGTACGAGTTAATGTTAACGTCGATCGGTGTAAAATGTGTGTCGCAAACGAATCGCATGTAAGCTCGCCGGTGTGCGGGTCGTCGCTCGCTATTGGGCGATTTTTAAATTTGTACTCGCAATCTACTTAACGAAATAACCGACAGTGATCCGTGAACGATTCCATTAATAAATATCGTCGAATGTATACTCTGTGTTTGATTGGAAGTGCGGCGCAGCGCCATTGTCCGCGCATGACGAAAGCCCCCGCGTCACGGCAGCTGTCGGCAGGGAGAACGCGGTACGGTGCCATCCGGTTCGCCTCGCTAGCTCACGGAACCCTTTTCGGCCGCGTGGCTCACAGTGTCGAGCACGCGTCATCACCCATGTCACCAATCATGTTTGTCACCATACCGGTCAGAGCCCGGCCCGAGGGTTGCGTAGCGTGCGCGGCTTGCGACGAGACGATCTGGATGAACCGATGCGGCCCCGCTGTTTCAGCCGGTACGTGCGGATCGTGGCCCGGACGACATTCGCGGTTATCAACAACATATACTGCGTCCCCGCTTACGTCATGTGGATGATGGCGCTGCGCCTCGTGAGACCTTTGTACGCCCCCCTCTATTGGAAGATCGAAGGACTCTTGTACCACTGGCTGCTCGCTATGGTCTCCTTGTGGTCCTGGACGGCTGGATATGAATGTAAGTCTATTTTAATATCCGGAGTTTGCGACCTCGATGCGCTATGCGCTTCACGAAACATTATGTCACAAATATGCATCATAGTTTCATCTGCTTTCATTACACATTGTTTAGTTTGAATGGTGTAATTTAACTCTGGTAATGTTCAGATAGCGTTTAAGATAAGCAGAATGCAAAAACATGGTTGGATTCAAAACAAACTTTTACCATTGTTCTTTGGGTATGGTATTGTTTTCTGCCACAATCTCACCGCATACCTATTATGTCGAAGAAATGGCCAGGCCATCCATATTATAATAATAATTTTGAGCAATATTTAAAAGACCATATGTCAGTAGATTCCATTATTTACTCCATACTGTGTATATAGTAAAGATATCACGAGATTGTCTTAAACACTTATCGCCTATCGTCAGGCATCGCATATTGATTAGTGGAGTCACTCAATAACAGCGAGTAATACGATATGTCACTAATTATAAACGAACATTGAAATTCAATATATTTTAAAATGGACGTAAGAAATTTGAAATTAATGAAATATCATTAATTTCGAGAGCTGTGTAAGTATTACGACAGAACATCGACGCTGACATTCCGACGCGAAAACAAGGTAAGTACCATTTACATTTTGGTATCGAATAGGTTTACAAATAATATCACTGCGACTGACGTATTAAAACTTGGTCTAAGTAAGGTCTAAGTATATGATGTCATCGCAACAGCCTTGTGAGTCAGATGAACACGTTTATTTCTCAATTATATTATAAAGCTGCTATGCCATCACAAGAACATTCAAGTAGGTTGGGTGGTTCGATAGGTTGATAAGTTTCGAATTTAGAAAACATTACAACTCAATTACTATTACCCTTTACCTTGGTATGAATTACAAACTTACCTAGTTTGTGTCCGTAGTTACGGCGCTGATAACTTAGGTACTTGTTCTCTGCAGTCGAGATACAATCACTTAACCCACGTGATGCAAAACCATGGGAATGAACTGTGGAATTTGACGACTCATCGGTTTCAGGTAGCTTGAGTCTAGTAAATTTATGTTTCGATCCCGTACATACTATAGGTATGTACCTACTTAATTAGTATGAATTTAACCATATCCATTTATGCTGATTGATAGAAAGAGAATCCTTAAAGACCTCGGGCATTACGGTACCACAACGGCCAATCTTTTTGAGATAATCTATCCTATCTTACGTAAGCTCTGACCAGATTAGATTTCGTACGAGTAGGTAATTGATTTTGGAGTTCGAATAGGAACAATAGTGGTTTCGAAACTGTTTCGTTGCGAGCGCCATTTAAGACCGGTCGTCGATGGCGGGCCTGTATTGACCTTATGCGGCTGCGTAGTTTATGCGCGGTCGCCTGAGGACGGTCGATGACCGCCCCTCCCTCCACCTCGCCGTCGCCGCGCTAGGAATGCCGCCTTACCCCACCAGCTCCCCTCCTGTCATGTCACGTTGCATTTCCAGTGAATTTGCATGTCGGCATCGGCTCAATCGACTTAAAAATTTTTAGCCGGCATTTTGCACGTGGCTTTCACGATGTGAAAGTCCCATTTGTCGGATTATTTTTCACTTGACGGTGTTTGCGGTAAACCGATCCGGATCATCTTGCCGGTCTAGTTTTTGTAGTGATTGATAGTGTGGTAACAAGTACTTTGGCACACGTTCGGTGATTGGCCGGTATTAGAAAGGTATAGACAGCATTATGTACGCCTAATTTGATTGGTACTGTTATTAATAAGTAAAAGTACTTGTGATTGTTAACTTGGAATTAATCGTCAGCTAGTTCTTTTGTATTTTGGCCGTTCACTGATCTAGCGAACGGACTTTAATGTCGTAAAAACCATTTAGGTTAGTATATTTTCTGGGTGTTACCCATCCTAGCTGACCCTGTTTTCGAACAAATTCCGTTAGACATCCCTAATAGCAGTATTAACCCAGCGACAAATTAACCAAACGACGGAATCGTCCAAAATTCCACCATCCAATCTTCATTAATTCAAGTCCCAAATGTCTTAGCGCGTTCATAGCGGTTGAAATTCCAATCACGCCGATGCCCTCTGAGATAAATTAACATTGAAAGACTCGGCTGAAACAAATATATTCAAGTGGTGTCCACCCACGCAGTGATTATGAATTGTGTGATTGCGACACGGTATAATGATTAAGGGAGCAATAAATTCCTTTTGTACATCCTTCGATTGTCGGGACTGCCACCGAATTGGTATCTTCCGGCGTTGTAAATAAAGTGAATACGTGATCACAAACGTCACTGGTCTCACGTCATACGTTTCAATGCTAAATAAGGCTGTTTTTCCTTACGTGGTTAAAAATTACACCGTTTTGAGTCGATAAGTGGTGCTGCGGCTCGTGATTCAATTTTGCCCTTTCAAATGGGACCCGTTGCGTTCACGCTATGTTTGTGTGTTTTAACACCTTTCGACTATATTTTTTTGGATTAATGCCAAGTCAAAGCATTGTATTCGAATTTACGTTCTCTTACAAAGTCAGCATTCTGTCTGATAGATGCATTATTTGGAACAATGATTCATGCATCCGTTTGCAAGAAATTGTATCATCGATTAAATGTGTGAATAATGACTCATTTTTAATTCGGTCATGAAAAGGCGCCTATATTTTCTCTATAGGACATGGAACTGGTTTTGTTTCCTCTGGTCTACATTGAACAAGCCGATTACTTCGCCAACAGTTAATCAATTATCATGATGTAGGTATCGAGTATAATCAGTATCCGAGCAAATGTACGCAACAGCTGGTTAAATATTTCCACGTTATTTGTCAGCAACTATACCTTTAATTACTAGTATAATTAATGTACGTTTTGTTTTGGGAAAACAGTCAGATTCATGAAATACAGCATGGAGTTTATCAAGAAAATAATGTTAGTTAAGAGTATCTTTACAGGCTCTGTAAAGCACTAGTGATGCCCTTGGTGTTAGTGTGTGCGTCTATAGGCGGCGGTAATCACTCACCATTGGCTGGGCCCGTTGCCTATTTGCCACTTTGGAAGTAAATAAAAGTAATCCAAAGAAGGTTCATATTATGCTGATTATTAAAATCCTACCGGCTTAGAATTATCTACCTTTGAATGCGCACGATTTAAACCTACCTATGCATAGAATGTTTATCTCAAGTAATTACTCGTACACCAATTGAGATATAATTTCCGCTTGGGAAATGTAGACTATAACGACAGCGTAGAACAGACGCGTCCTCGTTTTAAAACAGTAATTTTCTGTACTGCAAGGACGTTTGTGTCTCATGCTCGTACCACGATACTCAGACAGTTGTTCGCGTTTAGTTAATTGACTTGAAATCCGAGGCGCATCACGTCATGCGACGCTATCTCGATAGCAGTGTAAACCACAACTGGTTTGATGTATATGTAACCATGGTAGGGGCAATGTTAGTAGAGTCTATATTGTACTGAACTTAAAATAGAACTGGTTTGTGAAGTAGGTAGGTACATACCATTGCTGTTTTAATAGCTCCTATGTAATATCATTCGATTGAAACAACTTTAGTGACTCATCTTGTCAGGCTTTCAATTGATCCTTTAAGTTTTAGTTACAATTAATCGTACTTTTATCATGATAGTACATATGTATAAGGTATACATATGTACTATCATGATAAACATATACCTAAGCAGAGATTTAAGTCTTGTTATCTATATATATATATTCAGGAGATCCCATTTGTTAACTCACTCATCACGAAATCTCAGGAACTATAAAGCCGATTGACTTGAAATTTGGTAGGAGTATTCCTTACGCGGTGTAGAGGCCAGCTAAGAACGGATTTTATGAAACTTATTTTTTTTTCTTTTTCACCCGGGCGAAGCTAGTAACATAATATATCTGGGAAGCGATGGTAACTGAAGTTAAATTTTTAGGTCTAATAAAAAAAAAAATTAGGTCTAATAAAGAATCAATTACAACAGAAGTTACTTATTTTTATTAAACAGTTTTTCTTTTCCAAATTGCCTGCTTTTCTGTTTAATCTCCGAACCAGCTGGACCGATTTTAACGGGATTTTTACTGGAAGATATTTAACACATACTTACATATAATCACGCCTTCAATACTATGTTAAATTATTAAACTAGTAGCTTGGACGAAACAGCGACGTACAGCTGTTGCTCGCAGCTCGACTGTTGAAGACTAAATGAAAAAATCTATGTATTGTATATAAAAGCATTGTATTCCCAGTCAATACACCTAGGTTTTTCATATATGAATATAAAGTTACAAATGTGGAGAACGGACTGAACATGTGCGTACATTACCACAAACGCATTAGAGCAGAGCGAGATCGTGAAATAAAACCACACTGTCGATGTATTTGTGGTCTGTTCGACTTTCTAACCAACCAGCGGCCGGCGACGCGAGTGTGGGTGGCAAAGTTATGTGTGTATAGACCATTGTTTGTAACCAACGTTGTGTCAATGCAGAGCAAGTTTATAGTAGCATTGCTAGTTCATATTTTTGTTTTAGTTTCAATTTTATGGGTTTTACTAGCTGTTATCCGCAATGATGAGATTCGCAAAAGAACTGGCGTGAACGAGGGTGTGACTGTAAAGACTGTAAAGAAGGTTTGGATATGTGGAAAGGATGAGTGAAGACAGATGACGAAACAGTTATACAAAGCGAAAGTGTGTGCAAGAAGAGGCAGAAAAAGATCACGATCCAACTACCTAGATCAAAACGTTCCCGTCCTTGAATATCCCAAGGACAGGAACGTCAAGATTACTCGAATTCGGCGAGCATGTATGAAGAGACAGATGAATGTGAACGAAACGAAAGAGTATGTAAGTCTAAAGAGAGTTAGGGACTCCGCGTGATGATTAGAGATAAAAAACTAAACTTGATTAAAGCGATGGAGTCTGTAAATCTAAAATCTTTGCTCTCTATGTTTACCCCGTGAGGAATTCTGCATGATGATATCTATGTATGTAAAATTACATTGGATTTT
>JACCPG010004536.1:0-12956 GCA_016069955.1 Drepana arcuata | reverse complement strand
TTACAGGCCTAATAGCAGGTAAACAATATAATTTAGTTTGTGTGATAATTATACACGTGCCCAAAGAATGATTGATGTGATATGATCGCTCGAAATCATTGTGGGTTCAAAAAGGCCAAAATGGGTGCGAATTTGACGCTTCCTTAGTATAATTAGAAATTAATGGTGGGGTTAGACATTCCTGAAGAAGATGCTTCAAATATTTTTTTTTTTACGGAATCTAAGTTGGTTTGGTCAGAATGTTTTATGGAGAAGAAAACATGAACAAACTGGCACACGTCAATGAAGAAATTCAAAGACTTAAGAGTGAAAGTTTTTGTAAAAAGCGTGATCAAAATTGTTTTTATCCGCGAGATCCAATGAAGATATCAGTGAGGAGATATGTATAAACCTAAAACATGGTGAAAAACTCAAAAATGAAAAGTGTTTGTTCCGCGAGATCTCATAAAGATTAAGTAAAGTGGATATGCAATAAGTATAGATTCATTTCAGCGGTGGTATTCGCTTATCATCAAGTGGACCGAATCCTAGCTTTTATGTATTATTAATTCGATTGTATTTGAAGCGCATCACTATAGCCTCCGAATGTGGGAACTCACGAAAGTCAGGATCGCTCTCAGTGTCATGAGTGTCGGAGATATGAAGTGTAATGTGTGAAAGTGGTCCAAGTACGACTGGTACGAATATAATGAACTATATGCGCGGCATACCTTTGTTTGTAGGAAGTCGGGTTGCGCAGACGTCGCCTTTGATTTGTCTAATGA
Source organism: Drepana arcuata (assembly GCA_016069955.1). Classification (NCBI taxonomy): domain Eukaryota; kingdom Metazoa; phylum Arthropoda; class Insecta; order Lepidoptera; family Drepanidae; genus Drepana; species Drepana arcuata. The sequence continues at coordinate 12,192 of JACCPG010004536.1, read as the reverse complement.
TGTCTTTGGTCCGTGCGGCTGGAGAGCAGACTTCGCTTATTGATATCATAGTTTGCTATATTTGCGGAATTTCATGATCTGTTTTTAAATCAACAATCACGTGGAGAAGGAACATTATAAAAGGCGATTCTATTCCAATTTTGAATTCGAAAAGATTTCTTTTTTTACCTCACATTCAAAATGTAATTCAGTCCAGTCCGGTAAGTAGAATTGAAAATTATGAAAAGAGGATTTTATTCAAACTTAAATGTAAGGTTTTGAAAAATTTGTTTTGAAAGATAAGCCGTGGTGGCCGAGTGGTTCGAGCAGTTGCCTGCGACGCAAAGGTCGCAAGTTCGAATCCCGACTGTACCAATGAGTTTTTCTAAAACTTAAGTACAGTGATTAGTCACACCACGAGCTTTACGGTGAAGGAAAACATCGAGAGGAAACCTGCATACGTCTGAAGAAATTCAAAGGCGTATGTATAGTCGTGCTTGAGTAACGGCGATGGACTCGCCATCTGTCACGTTGGCACCTAATATACCTCTGGCGGAAAGTGGGTGTGTGGGTATTACCTATACACCTCTGCCTACCCCTTCGGGGACCCTTGTGGGAAGGCGTGAGGATATATTATTATATTATATTATTATGAAAAATTCAAAATCTCAAAATATCTCTCTAAGCTCTGGCATATATTCCAACAAAAATGCAAAAAGTATGTTTGCTTACACAACTCATATAAACAGCTGTGGTAAGGCCACACAAAATATAGGCATGCAACAAAAAATATTTCGAAGCCTTTATCGACAAGAAAAGTATGACTAAGTACTTTAAGTAGTACGTTAAATCTTATGGCAAAAATGCTCGAGCACATTTTGAAGTTCCAGGACCAATTCCCAAACCGGTGTTATTTTTCATACTTACATATATAATGTCTATGTGCAGGCAGAGAGAGTGAAACGCGAGATATCTCTAGAATTATAGACTTTCGCGTATTATTCAGGAATTCATTACCAGTATCCTCGAATAGAATTCCAATTTACGTGGTCAAGATGTCACTTGCCGACTGCAATGTAGCATCATTCCTAGCTGTCCCGCAGTCGGAGATATGCAACAGTGGTGGTGTAAATTAGGAGCGGAGGCAAATAAAATTGCACCGGAATACAATTTAATAAAGATTCAACAATACAAGAGTAATGCTAAAGACAGTCCGAGTAACGAAGAGGAAAGATGATAGGGCACGTTATACGATATGACAGCTTGTTTGAGAGTATCTTAGATGGAAAGTTAGAAGGAAGAGAGCAAGAGACCAAGGTTAACGTAATAGATGAGGTAGATCAAATGAGAGACACTTTATAGTGTCTCTCATCTCAAGTCAAAGTGATTGCACTGGACGGAAGCAAATGGAAGGAATTGCATCAGAGACGCAGACAATAACCTTAGCTCTCAAATGAATGATAATGAAAATGATAGCAAATATATGTGTCAAAGTTCTTAACCTGGGCAGTGATCATAACACTTTTGTCGTAAGCCAAATTCATAAATTTCTTCATTTACTTTCGCGTCTATCTGCTCTTGCCATCACTAAGTGTGGTCACATCATTATGCCCTTCTTCGGTTTATTCGCTCACTTACATTACCACTATCGACGTGTTAAACGAACTTAGCAGTTGCTTTTAAGAAAACTCGATAGCAGGCAGTAGTCAAACGAATGTATTTATCTTCACGCCGTATTTTTGATAGTCAACATATTGCGTTGAATATATTTTTATCAATTCTTTGAATAATATCGGTTCTCGAAATTCCGTTTTAAAAACTTCCAAACCAAAAGTTAATTGAACCCTAAATACAATATCCGCCGCTTCCTCGTTCCCCGTGTTAGGTTCAAGATGGCTCGTTCCATGAACTGCCGTGTCGCAGTGTCCAGAATGGGACATAGCGAGACATGACGGCCTAACGTCCGCATAATAGTACATGGACAGGACAGAGCCTTATTACCATAACGTCGACTCGCAGGTTTAGAAGTAACTGTGATTAAGTGCTCGAACCTACTTGGTATGATAATCGTAGATATCATTTAATTACGATTTAACTGTGTACGATAAATGCGGAAATTTCTCCAGCTTATTTAGTTGTGTCCTAAATAGCCGAAGCGTAGTGTCCGTTGCTATGCTAATTGAACTAAAAAGTTTATGTTAATATAACTTGAAAGGAGCCCAAAGGTTGAAAGAGAAGAGCGCCAGTTCTCTCTAGACTTTTTGCAAATTTTATCATTAGTTATGAACTGATTACAATTATAATTGAAAATTAATTTCGTGTCACACACACGTTAGTAGTAACACTTGTTGTAAAATGTTATGGTATGGTGGGCACACAGAAAGCCTGTCTGTTTATGTTTTGTTGTGTTTATGTTAATGCGAGGACACCGCACGCTCTGTGGCAACACCGCATGCAAATAACCGCCTGAGGATCTTATTTATTGATCAATATCTAAATTGGTGGGAAGTGGGAAATGTCACATTCTTAGTATTGGTTCACAGTCTAATTACAGCTTACAATGGTTTTTTGTCTTTCCTAGCATCAGTTTCGGGAGCTTTTATCCGAAACATTGCAAGACCTAAAAGCCTCCAGGCAGGTGCCTTTGAAGCGTTAAGTTTCACAAATAATGGCGTTAGAGCCTCAGCTTTTGGCGTTACTGATTAGCTAAGGAGTTAATATATCCGGATCCTTCCTTGTTTTATTTTATATCACTAAGGTGGCATATAGGCATGCGGCCCGGCTGACGGTAAGCGGTTAACGCCTCCTATTGACATTTGCCATGGGTAAGGAAATTAAAATTTTAATCTAACACATTTAAAACCTAGAATCGGTTGAACGTTGAAACTTTAACCTAAAGCTATTTATCAAGTTGTGGAGAGAAAAATAAGGGGCCGTTTATTAAGCTAATGTCATGCAGATAATCAAATTTATCACAGATAAAACTGCGAAGCACAGATCTTAAGTTTCGCAGTCAGGAGCTCTAACCACTAGACCAGGTGGCCGTCATCTCTCACTCTATGGTATATTATGAATCGAAGATCAGAGAGTCCATTATCATTATTCCGGGACGGCAAAAGTGTACATATGCTGACTCACCTTTACTCAGTTAGTCAAAAGAATCCAACCAGTTTTGACGAAGCCTTGAGGAAAACAGCCTTTACCAAGAAAACAATGAGTCATTTAGCGAAACGTATGTAGCAAACACTTAAAACTTAGGCTATTACTTAGACATATCATCACGCCGAGTCCCTCACGAGGAAGGCACAGATAGAAGTCACAAAGAAGAGCGCTTTATTTAGCGAGTTCTACATTTCCTTATAACATACTTACATAGAAGAAAATATGTTTTATGAAAGAAAGGAGCTATCTGATTTGAAGTTTGTTTTAGATCATATCATAAAGCTTCCTGACAATGAGTTTGTTCATACATTATACAGACACACATCTTTTCACCCATCTTGGGTAAACAAAGGTTATGTTTTATTCAACTGAAACTAAATATTACGCGGATGAAACTGCGAGGCACAGCTAGTTGTTAAATAAACACGTTTTGTTCACCTTTCCCGTTTGAAAAAGATATCTAATAAAAATATCATCGCCTTAAAATCTGTAAGATGCGCAGGTGTTGTGCGGCATAATTCAAATTGTGTTATGCCTATAATGACAGCCCGCTGGGCCGGGCCCAGAGTTATGGGCCCACTACCCGCTGAGGCCCACGGGGCCTCTTGTTATTAAATCCTGAGAAACTGCCGTGGAAATATTGCGAATACATCGTGTCAACTTATTTACTCCGCGTAAACATGATAGTTAATGAGTTTCAAGATAATATGATTTGCTATCAATACTTAACCTCCTGTGGGACTTCGATCCAATGCCAGTTTTCTGTTTTCCCACACGAGGACGGATTGTATCGAGAACAAATGTTGGCGGCCTCGCCTATCCTCAGGCTGAAATATCGCGTTTTGTTTTTCAAAGCTTTTATAAATGCGAAAGTTTCTAACGATGTTTGTTCAAGCACAAACTACATTGTATTATGTTTGGCAAAGAGATATTAAATCAAGAATAAATTCTTCAAATGTTCCATGTGAATATTGCATGTGAAGTTAAGTGTCAAATAATAACCGTTTACCTACTGAGGGATTTCAAAGAGACAGACATGGCGTGATGATGTGCAAAAATAATTTCTTATTTATTAAACGCTTAAATAAAGCTTCTAGTTCATTAACTAGAAGCTTTATTTAAGCAAAAACATGCGTTATCACATTGGTGTCATTACACCAATGTGATAACGCATGTTTTTGGTGAACTATTTCAAATTCTGTTTTTATCTCGTTGAGTCTACACGAACGTGGAAATGCATTTTAAAATGCCGTATACACTAAAAACTTGACTATAATATTTATAAAACGCCGTACGTGCATTGACGGGAATAAATTTGCAAATTGTAGATAGCTTAGAACCAGTTCGCACCCACGCCAACTGGTTTGATGCGGTTTTTTTTTCGTTCGCTAATACCGGCCCCATATCCCTGACTGCAAAGGAATGAGATGCAATGTTTATTGGCGTTGAGCGAAATCGAGTTGTTTGCTCTTGATCCAATCCAAAGTTATGATAAGTTAAATATTTTATGTTCGACATTATTAAAAATGGCATGACATGTCTTTCTTAATCCGCAAAAAATCCTACTAATATCATTATTAAGAAAAATGGAGGGTGTTTGTTTTTCTTCCACGCAAAAACTACTGAACGGAATTTAGTAGAATTTGGCACTGATATAAAATACATACATTTAAACATTATCACCGAGTCTCTAACGAAGTAGGCAGCCGGATAGCTTATTACTTATTATCTTGCTTAATTCATAGGGTATGTTGTATTAAAAGGAAAAGTACCTATGACAAATTGTACGCGGGACATATCAAAATTTCGTTATTTTTATTTATAGCAAACAGACAAACTGCCTCTTAGTAATAGGTAGTTATTAACGGGTTTCCCGTTCGAATTTGGAGTTGACCGACTGGGGCAGGACCTCCACCTTATAGAAAAATCCGTAGCCAAATAACAATATTTTTTGTGATGTGTTCCTGTATCGTGAGCGTAAATAGGCTACGGTAAACGTTTCTCAGGTGGGCCTAATTATTGTTTGCCATTCTTATTGTAAAACAAAGGTAAGGCTACCTATTGAAAAATATATTATACATGTCGGTATAGTAATATCTGTGATAAGCGCGTTGAAACACAGTAACGAATTCCCCACTTTTATGACATTAGTTGGGATTATAAGAATTCATAGATATTTATAATAAGTGTCAATAATTATTTAAGATAATATTTTTAATGATGTTTCCGTATCATGTCGCGCAGCAGGGGTTAAATGTTAACGACCAATGGGCCATGTTCAGCCGCAGTACAATTGACTGCAGTATCTTAACTACGAATCTACGAGGTAGGAGTGCCCTGTAAATATTGACAACGTATGATACGAATCACTTCACTTGTGAATCCCAACAATGTAAGATGTTGAAATATTTGATATGATGCTTTAACAACTGTACTCAGAGAAAAGTATTTTTACTCACATTATGTCACATTTTATAGCAATAAAATCGTTTGAATGTGCATAAAACCAATGAGCAACATACTAATTTTTTTATTAATTGATGCGAATACCCAGGGATATAATGCCGACGTTTGTTCGACCGAATTTCTTTTTGAAACGGTAGTAATGGTAATTTATGTATAATTCTATATTTAAAAATTACATTCTAACCGTGGCGTTCAATATTCATCTTTTATTTTGTCAGTTCATATTTTATTTTGAAATTGAATTCTGACTATTTTCTTGATATGCGTTACTGACTTTAAGTTTACTATGGCTTTGGTGTTACCATGGTTTATACTTAGCGTATTGTTTACCAATGGCGTCGATGTTAACTTTTAATACATGTAGGTGTTAATCACGTACAATATTGGAAATATTTAACTATTCATGTATATCTTATGAAGAAAACGATAAAATAGCAACGGTGGCAATTTATTTAATGGGACACTTGAACAAAACAGTAAGTTCTCTTCCATTTTTTTTTATTCTTGCTCAGATTTTTTTTATATCACACGGGTTGCATTTGAGCTATAGATTTTATTTCTTCGTCTTGAGGATATATATAATACCCAACAACTTCTAGAAGGCTACTGAGTTCTGTTTTCTGAAACATCATGTATATAATTACATATACCTAGCGGTATCAAACCGCTAAAGCCGAGTGATGCCAGTAGTGGCATGTTACACAAAGATTGCAAGGTCGGATCCTGGCTGTACCAATGGATTTATATGAACTGAAGTTATCACAAAACTGGTGGTATGATTAACCTATAACAGATTATTCATACCAAATCAAATAAATGTATTGCATATAAAATTACGTAAGTACACGACATACATATATACCTAACTAGATGTCCCGCCCAGCTTCGCCCGGGTGAAAAAGTAAAAAAAAACACGTTTTTCAACTATACACTTTTTTCATAAAAATTTGAGTTTCATAAAATCCGTTCTTAGCTGACCTCTACACCGCGTAAGGAATACTCCTACCAAATTTCAATTCAATCAGACATAGTTCGTGAGATTTCGCGATGAGTGAGTTCACAAATGGGATCTCCTATATATATAGGTATATATATATATATATATATATACCAATATATATATATATATATAGGAGATATATATCGACAACAGTCGATACCGTTATTACACCCTACCACCCAAAGCAAACGAGCTTTATAATGAAGGGAAACTTCGTGAGGTATTGCCTGAGAAACGGCGATATGGATGCCACTGTGAATTATAATAATAATAATATATCCTCACGCCTTCCCACAAGGGTCCCCGAAGGGGTAGGCAGAGGTGTATAGGTAATACCCACACACCCACTTTCCGCCAGAGGTATATTAGGTGCCAACGTGACAGATGGCGAGTCCATCGCCGTTACTCAAGCACTGTGAATTGGTATCTGAAAAAATATCCATTTAGCATTATCATTGGTCTACGCACACAGTCAAGTACATCCCAAACGCTGTTCCACTTTCAAATGAAGTTCATTGTCTTACGAGCTTGAATAGAGCAATCTACTTTTGATAGGACCATCCTGCACGCGGCGCTTTTAACTATTTAGGCAAACATACAACGCCTCCTTCAAGATAAAGAAGATCGTAAACTGAGAACGATAGTATGTGTATCAGATAAGAAAGTGTTAATTTGATTATAAACTCCTTAACGGCGTTCATCAAAGGCAATGTTCCTTTCGCTTAGTATTTGGACTTGCTTTCTTGGTAAAGTGTGGCTTCGTGGGAATATTTCAAAGTGACTTGAAGGAAGAAGGTAACAATGCCAAGATTATAGGTAAAACCCCTTTTTAAAACCCATTTCTGTTCACGCTCACGCTATCAATTGTATGGCGATGGCGAACTTTATCCGTATCGGGGGTCGGTCCCGCACTACGCGGTTTCAAAGGTGTTTTCGGCGAAAGCTCAGACTGTGGAATGAACTCCACGTTGAGGTTTTCCCTAGTGAGTACAGATTGTGGCTTTTTGAGAAAGGTATAAAAATGATAATTAATTCTCAACTTTATACCGCCTAAAAATAGCACCACAACCTTTCTTCAACATTCCTTGTATATGTCAAAAGTATGGCATTCTCTTTTCAGGCAATTCAAGTGTTAAACAAGTAAGGACATGTGCAAATGTGAATGATATAGACTAGGTTCCCTATATGGCGGTGACAGACAGACAGTGTTGCGCTTGCGCCATTGACACACATGCATTTAGTGCTGTAGTGCTAGCATATACACTGCGACATATTTTTTAATCGTTACCTGGGCGCTATTCGAAATATCCGACTTTATAAGTCGCGAAATGGGTATATATATTTTTTTCCATTACTTACTCATGACATGGATACTAGGCCTTCAGTATATGAAATTACATACATTTAAATCACAAGTCCCATATGGAATAGACAGAAATAGTATTGCGCCATTTTTATTTAGACTTCCATCCTTTCGCTTTTACTAAATTTATTAATTCTATATATTATAATTAGCTTCAACATTAATTTTATTACCTCGGGGCGCTAATGTTAGCATTACCGGATTAGTTTTAAAACATTAAGTGACCGCTTTGGCTAATGAGCGTTAAAAAACAGGCACATTTAAAGGCCGTTAGCAACTTGGAATACAAAAAAATATTTTCTGACTGTTCGACATTTGAATCTGATATCATGTTCATTAATATGATAAACATTCAAATTGGGAACATTGACAGATAAAATAAGAGCAGTGCAGATCCTAATCGCATTGGTAAGTGTGGGTTACATTGTCGACCAAAATGTTTCGTGATAACATGCTTGACATCACACAACATTATAGAATACGTTTGTGTACGTTTGAGAAGGAGGAGAGTAGGGGAAAGGGGGCGAGAATTAGAAAACAAAGAAAGAAATAGTTCGGGTGTAATTTTATTATATTTATTTGCTTTTTCGTAGTTATAGTTATTATAGGAAGACAACGTATAAGATGGGAAGATGAGTTAAAATTAACGGCAGGCCCGAACTGGAGGAGGGTAGCCAAGGACAGAAAGCAATGGAAAATATTAGAAGAGGCCTTTGTCAAGCGACACATTGAGCTTAGAGATATTCTATAACAATACACCAAAACAAACAAGCTTAGGATAAAAAAGCTAAATAGATAGATAGATATTTATAGTTAGACTTTTCGTCGCTCGGAGTTTTGTTATTTTCGGAGTTTTGGAGCTGGTACACCAGCCAGCCTAGCTCTTCTGGGAAGATGTTTGATGTCCTTGTTTGAAAGTATTTTAACCATAAAAGTGCTGCTTACTTTGCTTATCATCATTTTGAACGACGGGAGGTTGTAGACGCTAATGTGTTTATGGTGCTACAATAACCACCATCATGTAATTGAGCGGGTGAAAGGAACTTAAATCAAATACACATTTCCATAAATGAAACGTTAAAGATGTTGGTGGTACATTTTAAGTGCATTTCAAAGTACTCTTACATTTAAACGATGTATATTTAGTGACGACGGTAGGAGGAATATGAAATCCGCTTTCTAGGTGTACATGAATGTTTGCCGTGAAGGCCACATTCACTAGAGCAATCAGCAGTACCTTACGTTTAAAAATAAGGGTCCGAGAAGCGTAGGCAGAGGTAAGTAGATGAACCCACACACCCACTTTTCGCCGGAGATTTTAGGTGTTAACGTGGTAGATGGCGACTCAAGCACGGCTATACATACGCCTTTGAATTTCTTCTCATACGTATGCAGGGTTTCTTTCGACGTTTTCCTTCAATGTAAAGCTCGTGATGTGACTAATCACTGTACTTATCACTGTAAATGAGTTCAGGAAAAACTCATTGGTACAGTCGGGATTCGAACTTACAATCTTTGTGTTGCACCAAGATTACAAACATTGTATCAAGGTAACAACCGCCTAACTGCCTTTGTATTAAATATCAAAGTTGCAGTAATTTCGTAAACAACGCGAAACCGTCCGCTTGTTGTACCTATTCAAAATATTGACTTACCGAGCGACGGGGAAACAGTCGGAAGTTACACAAACGAAGTAAACAATAATGGCAAATATAAATTAACAGGAATTGAACTGTTTAAACATTGATTGAAACTAACATTCAGAGTGCTCGATGTTTCCACAAATGTACGAGCTAGTAACGTTTTCAAATGGTATTTACACAAGGGTCCTAAAGGTGTAGCCAAAGGTGTGTAGTACACACCCACTTTTCGCCGGAGAAATATTTTAGGTGCCAGATGACGAGTCAAGCATGACTTTATAGTCGAATACGCCTTTGAATTTTTTCTAAAACGTATGCTGTTTTCCTTCACCGTAAAGCTCAGGGTTTGACTAACCATTGTACTTAAGATCAAAAACTCATTGGTATAGTCGGTTTGTGTTGCAGTCTTGAATCGAATCATTCGGCCATCACGGCTCTCTCATATATGTATATATATGCGCATGCGCAGCTATCAATCGTTTACTGGATTTCAAAATACAGTTAGTACAGTATCAGATATAGAGAAAAGAACACATAACGAACACGATATCTGAGTAAAGAAGGTACGTCTAAGTGGTTATAATGAGATGATACTTTTTATACAAATCGGAAATGGCAGTGTTCGAATCCAAAGGCGGTGTACGGAGATGAAAAAGGTACAAGAGTGCATTCCTCGAAGGCAGGGCAGGTACGGCGCAAGAAAACTGAGACGTGATCGGCCGCCGGCGGGCCTGTTTAGAGAACGTTTCCATTTGGCCGCGAGCTTCATTGGTTTATACTTGTAATGAGTGCGTCAAGTGGCTTTGCATTGCAGTTTTTCTTATAGCACTTAGGTGCAAGCATACTTTAAGTCTGTTGGTAAGAAGCCGACGCCTAAGGACACTTGAAATACCAGGGGTATCTGATGTGTATAGACCTCCCGACCTTCGTAAATGGTTGCGCGTGCCGAGCCAGACGCGCAAATCCTACCCTAATCATTCAAATAAAATTACCTAGTTCCTGTGCCATGGTTCCTGGAACTCGCGCTACGAAAAACATGTGTAGAGAGTCTTGTTACGGATACCATAGACAATAACAAGAAGTAAAACTGGCATGAACATACCATAGATTGAAGTTCAAATATCACGTGGAACACACTAAGTAATATTCACTATCCAATATACAATGCTAGTATGGGACGCTCACTTATTTTTGAACTCGCCATCTGTCACGTTGGCACTTAAAATATATCTCTGGCTAAAAGTAAATACTACCTAAACACCACCACACACCTTTGGGGACCCTAAAAATATACAACAAGTATAGATGAAAAAGCAATCAATCCTGAAACTTGATATCCCTTAAAGCCTGCATTAATTACCACATTGGCTCTATGTGCGAAGACTTTGCTCACAACACGTAATAATATCTATAAGTTATATCGTAAAATTAAGCTGTAGGCGATAGAGCACAGGTCCTCTATTAAGTTTACAAGTGCAATTACCCCGGCTTACAACTAACAAACGCCATATAACAAGTGCTTGACATATTTGACTGAACTTTGAAATGTAGAACTTGGATTAAATGCCAATTTGGTTCGTATTATAGCTTGGGATAAATACACGCCTGACGTTTTCGAGCTCGGATGTCAGATGAATTTGAAGTTATCCGTATACTAATAATAGTTGTGCCCCGCGAAAATCGATTACATTAGTATTATTTTATCTAAAATTAAGTAATAAACAGGAACAAAACAGATCATATGTAATCTCTCATAAATCTTAATCCAGCTAATAAGTAATCTTTCTGCCAATTTTCGTTCAATTCTGTTCAGCCGATCTGCCGTGATTGAGCATTTGTAACTCAATCATCCATTCATATATACTCACAAACATTCGCATTTATAATATTAGGTACGATTATAAATGCGAAAGTTTGTGAGGTATTGGTATTACCTATACCCCTCTGCCTACCCCCTTGTGGGAAGGCATGAGGATGTGGATTAAGTCTGTGACGATATTTGTTCCTCTTTCACAAAAAATCTACAGAATGGAATTTAATAAAATTTTGCACCAAAATTAATGACCGGAGTGACAGGACAAGTTTTATTCTGGCAGAAAATACCTACTAAAATATCTAGCAATAAACTATTTTTTACTCGGGTGAAATCGCGGGGGCGCAGATAGTTTAAAATATCCTGGAATAGAAAGATATCAGACGTACTCAAAGTGTATATGATGATCATACATATCTGTTTGAGTGTGGTATTTTTCTGTATTTGTATATGTTTATAGCATCAGAGATCAAAATCTAACGATCTGATGCGAAAATGTCTGCGAGAAATATTGGAAGACTACGCCCTACCTAGATCAAATCGACGCAACAATGGATGGAGCCGGAGAACATGTATGAAAGACTGGTGAATGCGGATGAAGCTAAAGAGATCTAGAGAACGGGCGTTCTACTTTGCCTATCCCGGCATAGTCGACGATACGATGCACGATGTAATAGCAACTTGTTAAATCAATCGGTAATAATAGCTTTATTAATAGTGGTTATATTTAACAATTAAGTAAATTTAATGAAGCTTTTAATAAAAGCTC
>JACCPG010004531.1:0-64006 GCA_016069955.1 Drepana arcuata | reverse complement strand
TGGTTGTCCCGCCCAGCTTTGCTTGGGTGAAAAAAAAGGCTCGGACCCAGTAGCGTCACCTATCGGGTCCAATTGTGAATCTAAGCCAGTCTCGAATCCAAGAAACACAGAAAATTTAATTAAAATCGGTCCAGCCGTTTAAGATTCTCTAAAGGACATACAGACAAACGTTCATTTTTATATATATAGGTTACCATTGACAGGCGAGCAGTGTCCGCTGTTCTCGCAGCGGCAGGTGGCCCGGCAGCCCTTGCCGTACGTCAGCAGCCGGCACTGGCGCGAGCACGTGTCGCCGTCCCAGCCCGCCGCGCACTCGCACGCGCCCGTCCACGGATCGCACCTAACGCACACGCATTATTCAGAGAGACCACCCTATATAGCCTTGTGTAGGTTAACTAACATTCGTAATCCATAAAGTCGTGGTGGCCTTATGGTTCGAGTAGTCCTGCAACGCAATAAAACGGCGACAGACAGGCAATTTTCACCTTAATATATCTCCAGTGAAAAGAGTATGATATTATTACTAAATAACTTACTCTGGGGACTGTTTTAGGCGGGCGAGAATTATTCGATTTTATCCCGATTGTAAACTAGACAAAGCCTGTAGGTGTCAACAACTAAGACATGCAAAAAACTAGCTCATCACAAAAATATTTTGCCGACGGACATCGAAGCCGATATAGATAGTGCCATCAACGAAGACGCGCCCACCAATTCCTAGTCGAGGGAGGCGGGGCGTATGACCCGACTCTATTAATTGTAGTATACGTGTGCACTCATAGGTAATCAGTGTGTACCAACAATACTGAAATATTAGTGAACACAACAAACATTAGTGTTCAACCTACACTAACACTATAAACTACCAGCTTATGCCCGCGGCTTCGCCCGCATGGAGTTCGAAAAAGCATCATACATTATAATATAAGAACTTTCAAATTATCAAGATAAAAATAAAATGTAGCTTATGTCCTATTCCTAAGCTATCATCATTTTAACTTTCAGCCAAATCGGTTCAGCCGTTTTGCCGTGAAAGAACCGCAAACATCCAAACTTACAAACGTTTTTTTTTTAAACATTTATAATATTAGTAAGATAAGATGAGGAAGAACAGTGGGGGCGCGTCTTCGTGGATGTCACTATCTATACCATGAGCTAAAGAAGGCAGAAGGGGTGAAAGGTCGCGTGAGTAAGGTAGGAGCCTCACAGGTCGGTGGTGTTGGGGTTGCAGTCGCAGCGGTTGGCGCAGGCGGGCCCCCAGCGCGCGGGCGGGCAGGCGCGCAGCTGGCACGCGTCCCCGCGCCAGCCCGGCCGGCACGAGCACGCGCCCGAGCGCGCCGAGCACTCGGCCCCGTGCTGGCACTGGCACTGCAGCCCGCACTCCAGCCCGTACGTGCCCAGCGGACACACCTCCAGGCACTGCACGCAACAAATACTCGCGCATTTGAGGGCATGACTCTTGTACTAGTAACCTCTAGAGCTTCCACCAAAACAAATCAAAATATCTTAGGCCACTCAGGTGGACACTTATAAAACGTCGAAAAATGTGCACGGTTCGGGTTGGTAGTTTCCATGGAGAAGAACCGGCAAGAACTCCATGGTTACTCTTTTCAAATCTTTTCATCACCATGTCATCGGAATCATTAGTTAATTGTTCGGGAGTATTTTGCAGCACACATATTTATCACAAATTGTTGCGTAGTATACCTATTTATACAAACATACATAGCGTAGAGTAGAGTGATAGTTATCTCTAAACTCTCCATCTCTTCAACCACATTTACCACTACATACACAATGTCAATAAAATCAGGTCAAACTAGCAAGAAAATTAGATTGAGAAAATATTTTTATCTTTGGTACTAAGATAACACTAATTGTTCGGCCTTAAATTAGGAAAGTTACTTTGTAAGCCAAACTCAAAAATTACCTTCTCGCCAGTAAAGCCAGGTTCGCATTGACACTTTCCAGTAACATGATGGCACCGAGCACCGTTAGCACACTCGCATGTCCTCTCGCAGTTCTGGCCCCACATTCCCGTCGGACACCTTAAAATATTCCGTACATTATACTATTAGCACCTGTGAATATACCACTAATACACAAACGCTTCGAGGAATGCTACTAGGCAACGTACTTGTTAGCGCATACCTCGCCGGTCCAGCCAGCGGTACATTCACATTTACCCGTCAACGGGTGACACTTCCCATTGTTTTGACAGCGACATCCCTGCGGACACGACTGGCCCTCAGGACAACGCTCTTCACATCTGAAATAATCGTTTACTTATTTAGTATTCAATAATGAAAATCTATTTTATGTGACTTTTCACGATCATCATGATTTAAGTATTTCATCAATTTGGTTGTTCTCAATCTGTTTTAGAGGACGTTTCAAATATGTTGGTACTACGAGCTGTGGACGGAGTTATGGACAGTTTTGGACGCTTAAAAAGTAGGAAATTCTACTTTTATGATAATTACTAGACATCATAATAAATTTTCAGTTATTTGAACAACACGAACCTGACAATAAAGGCAAACCTACTCAGACATAACAGATGAAATTTGATGACGTATAAAAATTCGCAGGTGAGACAGGTTGAGCCGAGCAGTGTCTAGTTGGCACTATACATGTGTGCATTCAACACCTTGGGCCATGAGTGCGTGTTACTATATTTTTAACCCTATTGCGGAGCTCGAAAACGCCATATACATACATACATATGTAAATACTGTTTAATAGTAATCGCAATCGGCGAGTATATACGAAGAAACTGATGAATGTGGACAAGGCAAACGAGGTCGGAAAGTCTGAAGAGAACTAGCGCTCTAAATAATCTACCCACCCCGTCAGGGAATCGGGGTACTCACTCCTATTTGATAGTTGTGTTTCAATTGTATGAGCAAGCTTACAGTGGTCCAGTGAAAGAAGATTCGCAGGCGCATGCGCCAGAGGCGGGGTCGCAACTCGCGCCGTTTTGGCAGCGGCAGCGCTCGTCGCAGCCGTCGCCGTAGGAGCCGGCGGCACAGGCGCGCTGGCATGCGTCGCCGCGCCAGCCCACTGCGCACGCGCAGCTCCCCGTCAGCGGCTCGCACGTGCCCCCATTCAGGCAATGGCATGAGTTCTGGCAGTTGCGCCCCCACCGACCCTCAGGGCATGCTGTACAATAGATTTATTCCTAAACTATGAATTACGAAAAATATCAGACTAGCTATACATTTACTAGACTATACATTTTTGTCTGTTTGTTTTTCTGTGCGTTTGTGCACGAAGATGAAACGTGGTCTTACTCTTCCTGTACACACTTTCGTATTATACATATATCTGTTCCGTTAGTATTAATTCACTCATCCTTTCTTATTGTCTAAACCAACGTAACTACACAACAATAATTTTAATACTCCAATAATTGAAAACTGATTTTGAACACGTTGTTTAAAGACATTTTACAAAAGTTTGAAATTTTTCATCAACACTACGAATAACAGCGAATATTACACAATGCCTGATATTCAAATCAACGAAAACATATCATGTGTAAACCATTTTTCCACATAACAGAGGATCAACTTTGAGTGCTTCTGACTGGCACATCTACATATAACATAAAACCAAACTATATAGACCTAAATGTGCCCCGCGGTTCCACGCGCGTAAAATTGATTTTTTTTTACGTATCTGTGCCAAATTCCATTCAGCCGTTCTGGCATGATTGGCTTAACAAACATCATTAACAAATTTTTGAGTAAAATTTAAGAGTTAATTTTTGAGTACAAAATAGTATCGAAGTAACATACATATCGAAGGATCCTTTGCTTGCCAATATACAGCAGGCTTTAGATCAAAGCGGTGTCGAACGTTACAAGAGTAACATTTTAGCATAGGTATACATGGTAAATACTAACAAATATCGCAGGCAGGCCCTCCGTAGCCGTGTTCGCAGGCGCAGGTGTTAGGCGCAACGCACTTGCCGTGCACGCAGCTATCCGTACACACGGGCACGCACTGGTCGCGCTGCGCATCGGCCGCGTAGCCCGTGCAACACTCCTCCACCGGCCGGTATTTCAGCAGCGCCTGGGTCTTGAACACCTGACGGAACTTGATCTTGTACTTCGAACATCGAGGCGGCACGTTGAAGCACCATGCATACTCCTTTACTTGATACGGCTGCTGTTCCGACACCCGGATGGTTGTTGTGTATCTGCAATGTGTTATTTATTGCAGTGAATTGACAGAAACACAATGTGACATAATGTATATATATCCTCACGCCTCACCACAAGGGTCCCCGAAGAGGTAGGTAGAGGTGTATAGGTAATACCCATACACCCACTTTCCGCCAGAGATATATTTTAGGTGCCAACGTGGTAGATGGCGAGTCCATCGCCATTACTATACATACGCCTTTGAATTGCTCCTCTAAGGTATGCAGTTTTCCTCTCGATGTTTTCCTTCAACGTAAAGCTCGTGGTGTGACTAATCACTGTACTTAAGTTCAGAAAACTCATTGGTACGGTCGGGATTCGACCTTGCGATCTTTGTGTCGCAGGCAACTACTCGGCCACCACGCACAATGTGACATCGTAAGAAATAAATGAAGATCCTTTTTATCGCTCTCTTACTTATTGCTAATTGGAAGACAGTTTGTAAGGAGTTATGAGCCTCACTAGCTACTAATGAGTAACTCACTCACACGTAGCCAGGGAGACTCATAATCTTGCGTCCTTTGATAAAATTACAGAACGAAATGAAATCTCAGTAAGCCCATACTAAACAACGAATTTGATTAAAAGACATGATATATAATCATATAATTTACAAATTGTAGGGTAAATGAGGGGAACTAGAGGTGGAAAAGTAGTGTCAATCAGCGCATTATCATTATTTCCGTTGTCGAGTTTTAGCCAATTGTGTGTTCATAAGTAATGAGATAGTATATTACTAATTCATATTTGTATGCTTGTTGAAACTATGTATAATTAGAAACAAAGTAGGTAGTTAGAAACTAGTCTTTGTCTTTCTTTGTAAGTAACATATACAATTCTGGATGTAAGAAAAACTTGATAGTGGAATGACCCGATGAGTAAGGCCATCATGAACAATCAACTCCCCAGTATTGAGAAGCGAATAAATAAACAATTCAATTACTGTACCAACAGATACAAAGAACAAAGCATATACCAGACTGTTAGGCAGTAAACATTTAGGCACTAGACGATAGCTAGTGCACGAGCAATC
Organism: Drepana arcuata; assembly: GCA_016069955.1. NCBI lineage: Eukaryota > Metazoa > Arthropoda > Insecta > Lepidoptera > Drepanidae > Drepana > Drepana arcuata. The sequence continues at coordinate 58,765 of JACCPG010004531.1, read as the reverse complement.
AAATGACAATTAGCAATTTACATTATTTATGTCATAAATATGGGCATGTAACACGTTCAACAATATACCTAATAACAGCCAAGCTTTGTGACTTATTGTTCTGGGCTTAATTTTTTAAAATCTTTATAATAAATAACATTTAGATGATGCTTGGTGGACCGATTCTGATGATCTCGGATTTGTTGGATTCGTCTAATCCGAGAATAGCAGGATAACGATTTAAATATAGGAAATATTAACGTAAATAACTAACACTAAGGCGGCACGAAGTCAGCTCGAAGGTCAGCTAGTAAAACATAAATGTTCTCCGATTTAGCTACATTAATGTTTTGCTCCTATTGGTATAGGTCTATCAAATGAAAAAAATATTTATACCAATCAGATATCTTAAAAGGTAAAACGATTTTTTTTATAACGATATTGTAGGGTTTGTGCTTATTTATATTGATATTTACAAACCTTTGATGAATATATCAAATAACGCATGCTGAAATATACCGTGTGTGGTCCGAATTACCTACATATGCAACACTTTAGTACTGAATATATATTCAGGAAGACTAATGAAATTGCATAAAGCATCGCTTAGCAAAGTCTAAGTAAACAGTGTAGGTTATTTAATAGGGTTAAATAGAGCATGCCGAGGAAACTCCAAACATTTTATCATCAGCATAGAAGTACATTTGCCAGCATTATTTTACCTTATAGTAGAAACACAACACTTCCTATCACGCACACCAAATGCAAATCTCTACTCGAAATAAAAAATAGATTCTGGCTTGGCCTAGTTTTTGAATTACTAGAATAGTTTTATAATTTTTTGTCGATTTCATACTCATTATAGTAATATTTTTAGCTTTCACGTTCACGTAAAAAAATGCATTAGAGGCATTTTTTTGCATTCGATATCAACATTGTTCATGAATTACAACCTTATCTCCACACAAACGAGATCGCCAGTAAAAGCTAGCATCGTATAATCATGCAAACACGGCGAACAAGCACTACAAAGGCATGCGTCGTGGTAGATTCTTAGTATTCAGAGATAATTAGGTACGAGCAATATTCTACGTGTCACGTAAATGCAAACGACAGCACTCTATCAATTTATCCTAATCGAAGTAAACCAGCATCAAAAATAATCCTGATTCATAAATTAAAACTTTCTCCTGCCATAGTCGATGGAGTCGGTCACGATCGAACAATGCACCAACCAAAACTTAAACCATTGACCGACTTTCTATTATTGATAATAATTTATATATACATTATTATATGTACAATTAAGCTGTGTAGTTTCTGCTAATGAGGTAAATGAACAATAGCTGTTCGGTTACTAATGATTCATCATAAGTCATAACACCATCCAAGCCAAAGTATGTAAGCAAATAGGTGTGTTTACATATGTATGGATGAGTTTGCTATATGTACATATAAACTAATGACTTTACTGGGATGCAAAGGCAGTGTTTAGTTTTAGGCTTTACGCCTCTCCCGAAGCAGTAGGTAGTATGTTCGTCGGAGATATATATTTTAGTCCAAGATGTAACTGGCATCGATATACCTGTTTATACCTGACAACCCAGTAGTTCGCCCAGGTAAATAGTAGGCAACCCAACGGCTGCACATTCTATACGTTTTATACTTTCAGTCAGGACAATTTTTTTTTTTATTATCCTGATATTGCAACATTTAGTTAAAAATCATTTTTGAAATATAATTAAAAATAGTCTGTCCAGGATTTTTTTAGCGAACCCATTTTTAATATGTTTTCGAAAATACTAAATTCATGATAAAATATGTTTCGTTCTATTATCAGCTCGGTGAAGGTCGATTTAGGTTCGGATCTTTTACTATTTGTGCCAACGGGCCCGATTGTGAGTGTGTCGTCGTCTCAGGCACGTTTTTACATGTCTTTGAGTATCTTATCAAACGTATTCTCAATATTTTAGGTAAATGTCGTGTAATAAATCACTGTAGTCAGATAATTCAATGTACCGAAAGGATTCAATAATATAAATTATCGAGGCTTGATTGAATCCGCAATCTTAATTATGCAGGCGACTACTTAAACCACTCGGCCAGCACGGCTCCGAGCATAATTATTACCTTAACATGTTAAACCAATTTGCCCAGATTTACAGTTAAAAAATACACTAGTGCCTAACAATTGTTTACATAATTGGTCACAAAGCACAATAGCCAAGCTTAGCTTACTTCAGTGAGTTTTATAACTGTGTTTTCCAACGCATTGCTACAGATTTCTGTAATGCAGACATTCAATTTAGGAATCGTAAAGTTGTTTGCTGGGCGCGATTTAATTGAATAATGCGAATATAGTGCGGGGGATACTCACGGCTCTTGTCTGGTGCACACATTAGGGCCCTCGAGCAGCGCCGCCGACGCCACGATCAAGGCAAAAAACGTGCTAACCTCCGACCACATCTCGGCTTCAGTTCACGTAACTCCGTGTCTCCATACCAAATGAATTGTTTTACAACGCCTGCGTCACAATATGCATTCAAATGGCGTATCCGTTGTTTTTACTGAGTTCGTTACTGGATGCCAAAACCTGAAAGATGTATATTACTTAATTATTGTAAATTATAAATAGATGTTTTTTGAAAAAGTAAATGAGCGTCGGGTGGAAGGAGCATCGTTATTGTGACCAAAAACCCGATCAATTCAGAAAATTTACCACGTTTTTACCACGTAACGCAGCTGCAAGCTCTGGACTACAATACCTTCTTACAGCAATACCTTCCTACAATATTTGCTGAGTTGATGGGTATCAGAGCCAAGTCCCCGTATTACTGAGCCTAGGTAGCGATGCATGTCATGAAATATATTATATGATTGCTACATAATATTTTTTAACTACGAGATTCATACATATCATCACGCCGAGTCCCTAACGGGGTAGGCAGAGTATAGAGCGCCAGTTCTCTCTAGACTTACAACATACCTCTTTCGCTTCGTCCACATTCATCAGTCATATCATACTACGAGACTCCTAGTGTTTATAACGTTAATTCAAAGGAGACAGTAGCTCACCAATTGAAGAGATAATAACCAACTACTAACATGTCGCTAAACAATTTAAGCATGAATATAGGTCAACATAAGACGTAGTCTCAGTGATGTTTTCATACAGTAACAACATACTTAAACCTACTATTCCTGAATGTAATTATGATGCTGATAACAGCAAGCAATCCAAGCATGAGGAAAACCACTTACACTTTACTAAGAACCACATTGCGGATTCAGGATTTGTGTTGATTGTACGTTAAATAATTCAAACTTCCTCACTGGTTGTATTTATTAATGAAAGATCGACCATGTACCTGACTACAAACTTACTATAAGTTAATTATGGCTTGTTTGAGATAAGACAAGACCACCTGCAAATTTATGATTGTCGTAGTCTTTGCCTGCATTACGACGGAGACTCGAGTGCCAACGTGACAGATGACGAGCCAATCGCAGTCCCTCAGGCATGACTTTAATATCCGCTCTACGTATGATCTGAGAACAGTTTCGTGGCTACCATTGTTATTTCTGAGCTACCCGAATATAATGACGATTCACAACCTGACCACTTTTATTCAAGGCCAATGTTAACTAGCAATTCTGCAAACATCGAACGTAACGACTAAGATTATTCATGTCTAACTAAAAAGGTAGTTCGTACTTATAAAAAAAATGGGCAGTAATAAGTAATTTTAAAGTCAGGCAATGCATTGCATATTTCATAGATTAAAGGAAATAAAATCGCCAAATAATGAAATAATTCGTCGTTTGGATTACAAATAAGCGATTTATAAACGCATACACATATGTACCTACATAATTATATTTACGCATACAAATACTTATGTATACACATATAAACTACGTACCTACAAGTCTTATTGTGACCTTTGTACATTGACTATCAGCATGTAATTCAGTGCCTAGTGCCTACACATTTGCAGTTGCAGAAATTAATAATGAAGAGGGTTCTTAGGTTAAAAAAACTGTAACAAATAAATTGGCATTAATTAATGAATCAGTACCAATTAATTATAATGCTATTATTGCGGTAGTATAATATAAAGTCTTTGGATAGTATTGTAGTGCTACAAGTCCACTGAATCCGCATTTCATTATCAAAATCGTATTAGACAGTGCCGATGGAACCGCATTTACAGGCTAGGCGAGATGAACTTTCGTATAATAAGTTAACCTTCAAACCCTTTTAATATTTCCAAAACCAACAAGTTGCTGATGTCAAAGAACAAAACACATATCAAGTTCCTTTATTTAGTAACATACCTACAGAATAGGAAAGGTAAGACCTGTGAACTACGATAGAAGCCGTTTATTGTCATAACAAATGAACATTATGCCTGGGACTAAACAATAATTGAGAGCGCCAAGTCATGAGTAAAATGGGTCAACACGCTGTATATTTAGGTACTAGTGGGAAGCAGTTGGGTAAAATATTGTACCCACTTGTGGCTACTAGTTGGTGCAAAACTTAAAAGTAGACCGAAGTACCGGTACATCGTCACGAGTAGCGAACGACGTCGACCCACGCCCGCATTCGCCGTAAAATTTAATAATTTCAACTTGATACACCCTCAATTTACGATTCTAAAATAGGGTTACGTCTCTACTTTATATTACTTATACCAACCAGTATTGAATGTGACCTCAAAAATGTGTGTGTAATAACACCCAATTCTTACCGTAGCCCTAGACGTGTTAACCTGAAAATTGGCAGTCTGTCACCACACATCAATCAGACTCGTTTTTAGGGGTTCCGTAGGAAACTTGTTTCGCGATGTCCGTCTGTCTGGCCGTCCGTCCATCCGCGGGCTAGTTCAAGCGACGCTTGGTACTAAAGAACTGTAATTTGGTTGTTATTGTACATATTAACAGCGGCGAGAAAGTTGTAAAATAATATCTAGAAAAAAATGTTTTTTTCGAGTACGTCCCACACACGTAAAACATTTTTTTTTTCGTCAGTGTTGCTTTGAATCTGTAATTTCAGTTAAAGTCATCTGTCGCCCCGGCTACCATCTAAACCGTTGTTTGTAGATTTGTAACACCCTAGTAGTATTATGGAGATTTAAAAGGAAAGAAAACTATCACGGCTAAGTTGGCTTTACAGGTTAACGAGTAATAGTAAGTTATAAAATGTACTTAGAACTACGGAACCCTACACTACGTGGCCTGACACGCTCATGACCGGTTTTCAATTTCTTTTCGGGTTGACTGTATTTTCCACGGAATATAAACAACTTGTACTTCGTAGTATTATCCTTGTTTAATGTTTAGCGCATGATTCGATAAAAATATGTGCTTAATGCGGTGCAGACTACGTTCGACGCTGCTATCCTGACACTAACACAGCTCATATCGTATGTCTTGATATATTTTATCACAGTAACATAACGGTAATTTACATAGAAATAATAGGTACATACCCTTTAATTCATTTCAATTAAGTACAACAACTATTATTAATACACTTGCGGTGTATTAAGCTACATATTGATTTAACGCATTCAATAAACATATAATATAATTAAGTTTTACCGTCGTTGTGATTCTAGCATTAAGACGCGAGGGATAAGAAGACTAGCTAAATAAAATAAGTGTGTGTTATGATACCTCGGCCTACTAATTGGGCAATACACTTTGTGAAATGTGAATTGAAAATGTTCGTTTGTTCCCGCGTTATCTTTTTAACTTGCGCCTCCATTTGTTACAATCATCGAGCGGGACAGCGAATCTCATCCGGGACGTAGTAAAGATAACATTACATAGTAGATAGCGAGCTACCAGAAATAATGTCAAGTGCGCTAAGGACACAAAACTTAGGGTTCCGAAGTACGCACCTGCCTGTATTTAATTACCATCCTTGAAGACGATAAAGTATCGTTCGTTGCCTCTTGTAAATGTACTCAGCGATCCAACAACTTAATTTTTTTTATACGAAAAAAATATCAAGCAAGTATACAGTCCGCAGGATGCGTAACATCAGGCAACACTTGATGTAAGTATCTCCTGTAAAACAGGCGATCTGCCCTACTTCTCTTGGGCGGAGTTTCAATGCTAGTAGTATAAGAGAGAAACAAGGTAAGTTAAGATGATCTACCACACCATTAATATGGTGGTGAAACACGATCGGAAATTCAGAGAAGACAGAGATTTGATTGATTACATGATTGATTATACATGACATATTTGATTGACATGATTTATTATCAATTTTCTTGAGCCATTTCAATATGGAATCCTAAAAAATTCAGGTCATAGATCAAACTAGTAATTGCGAACTGATGTATCGGTCGTCGTGATTCATACAATAATACAATATTATGCTTAAAGATAATTATTATCAATTACATGCATCTTTAAACCACCTTGTATTCATCAGAAACTTTTCGCCATTATCATGTTTTCTTTCATTTCTTGTTACGCTCACATAATGTTGTTACATTCTTCTTTTGTAGTTCTATGGCTATGCTTTATTGTAAGAAGATACTCAAATATAAATGAAATGAGACACCAGTTGGCATCTGTGCCCTACCCTAAAGCCCCTTGAGGGAAGATGTGACAATATAATATCTTCCATATGCATGATGCATTATGGTTCACATTATCTCAATTAAATCTCTTTTAGTGAGATAGCAATATGAGTAAATTATACCACATTCAATGTGGGCTACCAATGGGATACTATGTAAAAATATATTACAATTTTGCACAATTGAAGTTCCCAAAATAGAGTGAGTCATTGAAATCTGTTAACCAGATGGCATTAGTGCTAGTGGCCCACTCGAAGAACACAGAGCTATCTATATAGCTTATGTGTATTGTTATTGTTAAACTAAAGTGATCTATACACTATAGAAAACTAACTCAATTGTTATCTATATTATTGAAGCACAGAGCTAGAATAGTGGATTGGTGGAAACTGGGTTTTTGTATATTGTTGTGTTTGTTCACTAATAATTAGTACCTGAATAATTAGTTAATAGCTGGGCCAAAATTGTAAATAACAAAGAAATTAGTAAGTATGTAGCTTCCATAGTGTTAACTTTAAAAAGGGAACAAATTGGGATTTCACTAACTTTTTCTGCCAGACACTTCTAAGAAGTTGTAGCAACTACAAGAATACTACATTGGCCTGAAAAGAGTGCCTTATTCAGCCAACTGCTACTCTTGATAGGAGATTGACTTTTCTTAAGTAGATGTGACTGTTACATTCAGTTATTTATGTAAACCACTATAGTGGCAAGAATTAAGCTAAAAAGTGAATATATTACATTCTATATGACAGTTTTAAAATCTGCTCTAATTATTTATAGTGTGTTCTATCATGTCACAGGCTTATACACAAAATATAAACGCCTACCACTACAAAGACTCCACTCCACTCCATTCAAAGAAAAAACTTTGATGTAAGTAAATACTGTAAAATATACTTGAATTATAAGGAAATCCAAGGCAATTTGGTATTTTTTTATGTCTAATATAAGAATCACTAGATTCAATTCATCTAACTTGTCCACAAATCTTACATTTAAAACAGTTACTAGCATCCAACATGCCCCATTTAAAACCCCTATAGATGTATGTATACTTAAGAACCAGTAGATGTTAAGTTTCTATAATAAATTTTGTGATTATAATATTATGATTGATACATTTTAACTGACCTAAATACATGCTTTAAAATAGTAAGTGAGATGGTTAAGGGAAAATTAATAATCCTATGCAGTATATGCAGTTAAGCAAAAATAATTCATTATTTCCTCTATCATCCCTTGCTTTTTTGGTCCCTAGAAAATCAACATTAAGTTAGGTATGGTTATTATATTAAAAAAATAAAATAGGTATATTTTTCCATATTCCACTTCAGAGAAGTTACAAATAAATTGAAACCAATTTAAGATGCTATGATAATGAACCCAGTACATTTTAGTAAGTATACAAAGAATATATCATTATAATAAATCGTCATTGACACCGATTCGAACACAAAATAAGCACCACTTGCAAAATATATTCAGCTTACACGGAAATTATTACCTTTTGTTCCAAGAATTCTTCTAGAGTAGTAGACGTGATTCACTAGTTAGTGTTTCCTTTAGAAAAATTGAAAGAATCTGCAAGTACTGTCTCATCTACGTAGCGGCTGCATCATCGCATTCCACCAAGGATGTATAATCCAGGTAGCACTTCAACACATTACACAAGATAATTTTGCAATTCTTTATTTTATTCTTTTAAATCTCTAATCAGTTCAAAGACAAACAAAATTACATTTAAATCGTATTTCCAGACTAAATAAATCACCAAAAGATCACTTCATACAAGTCACTTTAGGAAATTGCTTGAACGAACAGAAAGAAATAGACTTAACAAACAAACTGGTTTTAATTTGTTTTTAAGTCAATTCCATGAATGAAAATGAACGCACTATCGAGTGAAACAACTGACACTGACATTGTGACAAGACAAGAGATACTTGATAGTGTTTTTTATGTAGCAATAAACTTTTTAGATACTGAGCTTTCAGTCGATTTCTTTTGTCAATTATTTTGAAGTCAACTGATAAGTCTCTACAAACTTAATAAATCAGTTTACAATGCACAGATTTGGGACATTAATTTTATTTGTAGCATTATATAGTTTATTTTTAATTTGGTACCTTTATAATTTTTTTCTTTATCAAAAGTGGATTTTTAATATTACAATACGAGATAATTAGTTTTAAAGATATAACAATATAATTGTAAATCATAAAAGGCTTATTATGATATTAGAAGTAACTTAACTTATTTATACAAATATTAATTATTAGTTCAAATAAAATAGTAGATAAAGGTTGTATGGCTCTATGTATTAAGTATATTATGTTTTTTTAAGTTAATATCATAAAACAGAACAGCATCCTGTTATGGTCTAAACTGAAACTAATAATTAAATAAAAATAAATACCTTCATGCTGAGCTGTCATCTGTCATATCCATTAGTTGTATGTTGTAAATTTAGATTATTTCAAATCCAAAACTCAGGAAAAGAAAGTTCACATATGCTATTCCCCATAAAGAGGATACTACTTATTGAAGTATATAACTATTATTAATAACTGGGTAGTTCTCTGGTATGTACCATAATAAATATATATATAGAGAACTGGCGCTCTATACTCTGCCTACCCCGTTAGGGACTCGGCGTGATATATATGTATATATATATTATTGCGAGAATGTTGTTGGAATCTTAACACCTATTATTATAAAATATTAACTTGCTCGATTCGAGCCAATCAGTGGCCTTCTTTCTTTGCCACTTTCTTCGCTGATTTATACACATATTTTCAGGTAATACAACTCCGTTTATCCAATTATCTTTAGTGATCATTTTAGGAGGGCGTTTTGTGGTTTGGGTTATAATTTTTAATAGTATTCTATGCAAGATGAATGTTAGTACCTACTGTATCTTCTGTTTACTTTGTTAAGTTGTCTTTTTGTGTTGGTTTCTATTTCCTCAGATAATATTTATTTTGTTGTAGTTAAGATTATGGATTCCTCATCTATCGTCAGCTTTAACAATGATGGAACATTTCAAACCACACTTAAAGGAGATTCCAACAATATCAGTGTTCACGAATTGGCCCTTCATGCAATGAGAGACAGATGTTTGGTACTTCAACGACGGATTAATGCACTGGAAAATGATAATATGAGACTTAAGCTTGATGTTAGTAAAGTTACTGAAAAATCTCCATATATTCCAATACAAGAAAATGAAAAAATGGCTTTACTTCAGAAGATTGCTGAGTTAAATAAGCAGAAATCACAACTAATGCACCATGTATTTATGGTTTCATGTGAAAATAAAAATTTATGGAGTAAGATATCAGTTTTAAAGGGTCCTGACAAATCAACCAAAGAATGTAGCAAGCAACCCTTAGTACGAACAAACACTTACATTCATAGTACCCCTAGAAATAGTGAAAATTATCAGGAAAAATACTCCGAGTCAAGTTTAGAGGAGATATCATTGAAATTAATCAACAGTTATATTCAAGAAAAGTCTCAATTGGTCGAACAATATGAGCAGATGGTGCAGCTGCAGGATTCTGATGATGACCTGTTGAATGCAGACTCTATAGGCTTTGCATATATAGAAGATCCTGCTACAGATTCTCTCAAAGAAATCCTATGCCAGACAGAGAAACTAAAAAATATCAAAAAAGAATTAGCTCAACAAGAAAAAGATTTGAAGTTCATATTGTCTAGGGTGGAAACTGTGTTGCAAGGTAAGACAATTTGTAAGCTATCATATAGTATATCAGTGTCTTCAGTGCAATGTACTAGTTATTACACCTTTGGCTACCTTTTGGGAGCCCTTGTTCCTTCTCTATTATGTATATTATAATAATATTATATATAGAATAATTGCTTTACAAAAGATAATTTTATGTAGTCCTTATTTTGCAAAATATCTCTGGTTTTTGAAGTGAATTCTATTTTTTATTTTGAACATTATTTACAGAAGGCTACAAATGCCCGTCATGCCTTGCTAATACTGGTAAGGTAATATCATCTGAACATAAAGAGATAGAGACCAGTGAGAGTTTAGCCAACTGGACGACACCTGCAGATTCAAGCTCATATAATCATAATTTCAGTGAAGTACATACATCCATCCACAACAAGAGCATTCAGGAAATGTCACAAGATCCGGTTGATGAACCAACTGATAAGATATGCCCAATGTGTGGCCGAACATTCCCTAAAAATGTAGTATTCAAAGAATTCCAATCTCATGTAGAAAGTCACTTTCTAGGAGAAACTGAGCCAGATTCTTTAGTAGACAATTTTGATAACATTCCTAATTCATTTGATAACATGTGAATTTTATAGATCTATATTGCATACAAATGCAATTCCCTAACTTAATATTGATTTAAATTACCTATGCATATGTAACAGTCTATCCATAAAGTCCGATTAAAGTCAACCTGTGATATTGAGTTAGTGAACTGATGATGTGCATTAATTGAGGTCATTGCTGCAGTGATATAAATCATTTGTTTATGTGTAAACATAAATACTGTGACATTAGCCACATCCATTTTTAAATAAAAAGATTTGTGTTTATAATAAATAAATGATTTCCTCTAAATGGAGGCCTTTTTCATAAATGTGGTGGTAATTTGTCTCTTCTACACATTTTATTTATTTAAAGAATTATTCATTACACTCTGCTTTTTGAGTATGTTAAGTGTTACTAGTGTAGTTAAACAATGGGTTAGAGTTTTAAGTATGTGAAGAGGTGTGATTGAGAATATGATTCAAAACAAATTATTTCTAACAATATCAATGTTAAATTTATTATAACTTGATGACAGAGCACTTCCTACATGATTCTATTAAAATTTTAAGCTAAATCTGTTGGTTTTACATCAGTGGATTTTGAAGGTTGTTGTGTTGATTTCTGTAGCAGGTTTTTACTGAACCACTGAGGCCTCTCTTTCTTCATTTCAATTATCCTTTTCCCATTCCAAAATTCTTTTGGCTGCAATTAAAATATATTAATTATTATCTATACAAATAAATAAAATTTAAGTGTCTGTTTGTAATTTTAAAATAACCACTATTTACTAACTGCATATGGATGTATACATGGTACTTATAGCAAAATAACATTTTTTTTTGTCTGTCTGTTCCGACTAATCTCTGAAACGGCTGACCGATTTTGACGGGACTTTACTTCACTGGCAGATAGCTGATGTAATAAGGAGTAACTTAGGCTACTTTTATTTTGGAAACTGAACAATTTTTTTTTGTTAAATTCGTGTGGACGAATTCGCGGGCACAGCTAGATTGTAAATATAATTATCTTCATGCAGAGTCCCACACGGGATACACAGCAAGTGGAATGCCAGTTTTCTCTTTTGCTTATAAGTATGTGCTATAATATAATAAGCTGAAATACTAAAACATGATAAGGATATCTGATATATAGATAGGATAATGCAAGGAATATAACATAGATTTCACCTTGTCAGGCACACTTTCTCCCTGATACAGCACAACCACATCCTGTTCAATTGGTTCATTACCCAACTTTTTTTTAATGACATCTTGAATTGCTTTTGTCTCTTCCATCACATTATTGTAGCAATTACCTGAAAATATAAAAAAAACATTATAATTAATGTATGTTCTGTACGATTAAGTTGATTAATTACTCATATTTTTTTATTCAGAACATTTACTTATTCTCATCCTAAAGTTTCAGTTGAATTGCAGATAAAGTATTTTCCAATATACCAAACTTGAGATTAAATGTCCTTTCATACATTTTCCTTTCCACTACTAGTATTAGGCAATGTTGCTTCAACAATTTTGAGTAATGGTGTTTCAATTGATTTGGTTTCTACTGTATATGCACTAAGGTTACTTAAACCATTTTACCTGTTGCTGATTGGTGACAACATTTTACTTTACTTACTTGATTGAAGTAACATTTGTCTTGGAACTCATAATTGATTTTATATTGACAATAATACCAAAACTTTTAAGGGATCTTTTTAGCAACAAAGATCCAATAAGAGCCGTGGTGGCCGAGTGGTTCGAGCAGTTGCCTGCGACGCAAAGGTCGCAAGTTCGAATCCCGACTGTACCAATGAGTTCTTCTGAACTTAAGTACAGTGATTAGTCACACCACGAGCTTTACGGTGAAGGAAAACATCGAGAGGAAACCTGCATACGTCTGAGAAGCAATTCAAAGGCGTATGTATAGTCGTGCTTGAGTAACAGCGATGGACTCGCCATCTGTCACATTGGCACCTAATATACCTCTGGCAGAAAGTGGGTGTGTGGGTATTACCTATACACCTCTGCCTACCCCTTCGGGGACCCTTGTGGGAAGGCGTGAGGATATATTATATTATAAGATCCCCAATCCCTTTTAAAATAAGTGGTATTTTTTTTTCCCAGATATTGGATCTTTAAATGGTTCTCCTATAAAGTTCATAAAATGTCGCTTTAAACAAATAGCCTTTCACCCGTCGATATATTAAATAAAATAAAACCACACCACAAAGCCTTCCACGTTCATGATGATGTCCACAGTCATTACACACTAGTATGTCCGTCTTTGCTACAATCATTTTCCAGACATATTCAGACGAGCCAAATTTCCTTTTCAATCTTTTTTCGATAGTCCTTCTGAACTTGGGCACGGCCAATAAGAATCCATCGCCAACCAGATCTTTTAAGGAAAACTTTTTTGGGGTTGGTAGAGGCTTCTCGTAAATATAGGCTAAAGCTAATTCTGAAACCAAATATTAATGTTAAAGTTAATTTAATCAACACCATGTCTAACGATATAGATATATATCACCAGACCCTGCCGAAACTCGCAGAAACGGTTAGAAAATTCTTAGAAACTATTTGATAATATATAAGTTTTTAAAGTGTATTTTGTTATATTGTAAATTAGTTTATTAATGTTATCATTATTATAAATTTCTTTTAACATCATATTGGTATACCTACTGTAAGGATGTTAAGGTGTGTGTAAATAAATAAATGAATAAATTACAGCCACTAGTGTTTTAAATACAAAAAAAGATTCTGTGTATTTTTATAGACAGAACTTTACCTTTCGGGGGCTGCCTAAACATGTGATAAACATTGTTTTCTATGTTCCTTAGAATATTAATCACTTGTGAGAGACGCGGTAGCATGTTCTTAGTTATTATACGTTTTATGTCAACAATTCAGGATAGAAATAACACAGTGAACTTTAATATTATAACTTAACCAAGAAAGAAAAGAAGCATAAATATACGAATCCAGAGATCATACATATTTAAAGAATATTATAGAAGTTGCGAATTGTCTATGGATAAACTACTAATTTCAGCCAGTTATTACAATTAGCCTTTGATACAGTGGTAAATAAAGATTATCACGCCAGGTTGTTGAGGGGGTGGGCAGAGAGAATAGAGCGCCAGTTTCTTATGCTTGCATACCTCTCGCCTCATCCACATTCATCAGTCACTTCATACATGCTCGCCGGTTTCGATTTAAACGTTATCTGTATAGGTACTATTAAACCTTACATCTTACCTACTTTAGGTCTCTTCGTAATATACATAATTACGATATTGATTCATAGTCTCTTTTTAATCGAATATATTTGATTCAAGCATGCTCAACCTAGAACAAATTCGAGAGTTAAGAAAAAAATATTTATTCTTTTAGTTTTATATTATTGCTGGATACGTAGTTGGCAATAGGATACATTTGATTTAATAATAAGAAATATTGTGCATTATATACCGTTACATTATGCATTATAAAATTCTACAGACAAAAACACAACCTAATTTGCTATTTATTTAAGCTGCTTATGAGAATCTATAATAGATCTAGGTATGTGGTAACATTAAGAACATGGCGATTGACATTTGGAATTGACAATCAGCTGTCTGATAAGTGGGGAGGAAAAGGCGAACGCCTGTTTTCTGTGTGCGTTATGTAGTTCATGTCCTCAAGCGTTTCGTTGCAGTTGTAGCTATGGCGTGTTTAAGTTCCAGTAGGCTCTGTGCTCGTGTTCAAGATAAGTTAATGTGTCAATTCGGACATAAAGTCCGAAAGCAAACTGTATTTGTGAAACTTAAACCTCCCGGACCATCTCCATTGCGGATATTTGGAAAGAACTGTCAGGTTAGCACCTATTTTTGTTTTCTTATGTAGTTTGTAGGGTTCAGATATTTTTCCCATTTGCTTTATTTCGTAGATCATTATTTACTCGTTCTGAAAAAAAATTGATATAAAAAATAGAATGAAACTTCTTAAGTGTACTACCAGAAGGCCCATTTTTACATAACAGCGTGACAGTAACTAACCTCTGTGTCAGCTGATCTATCAATAAGACTATTTTTATGAATTAGAGATGGGAATATATTTATATACTAATGTGGGTAACTTCTATGTAACCGATACATTTAACCATAACTTAAGAATCGTAGGTTACAATTTCGGAATTGTTAAAAGTGAAATCTTCGCGAGTCGTGGTCGGTTCGTAGCCAGTGGGTCGCGCGGCACACTGGTTTGTTGAGTTTGTCCAATGATTTTCACCGTAAGTGGAAGTCTTCATAACTTTTACTTTCTTTAAACAAACTTAAGTAATTATATGTATGGGAAAACAGTAATTTTATCTTTTCTTATTATTCAACTAGAACCTAGCACTTAGAAGTACATAGAAAGTATGGTTGCATGTCTCCAGTCCTCCCTCAATCAAACGTTACCTTTATCTCATTTAAATTGTGAGATATCCGAACTAGACTTACCCTTAGGTAAATAATACCCAGCTGACGGTATTCGATATGTGCACATGATGCATGGATGAATTTTGAAGGAATTTACCGTAATTTACCGATTTATATATGTAATTCCTCATTTTGTCGTGTCGTTGGTTGCAGCTACGCTAAATAATTGCCTAAATAAGGACGTCTTATCCAATAAATAATGCTACTTCCTTTATCCCGAGCAGTAGTCGCCAATCGAGGCCTACCGTGCCCGCGGCCGCACCGCACCGCCCGTCGTGCTTTCTCGCGCAGCGTGCGAGCATGCAATGTCCAATCTCGACGACTCTTACAAAACTTTCTAAGCAACAATTATTTTTCGCATCCATATATTAATTCGCTCCTTCGATTGAAATTGATTTAATGAACATTATTTCATGGTCTGTTTTGCGTGGTTCTACTGCACGAAGGAAATGCTTCGAATTGCGTCAATGTCTGTTTTAATGTTGATGTACGGCTTTCCTATGGCGAAGCTCTTCATTAGCTACGCTCCTATGATGACAATCTCCCAAAGTGGCATGCACTGGCACACTGTTAGTGAAAGTTGTGTGACGATTCGTTGAATTTTTAATAGCGCTAAAACTGGGTAAGTAACCTGTCGAAGGAGTGCTATTAAGCCTTTCTTATTTTTATTCTAGTCCATTTGGCGAACAGTGACCCCGTTGGTGGTACTAGCTAACATCAAAAACAGCAAAGAATAGTGATGTCGGACTATTCATCGTTGGTTTTTTTAGTGCAACTTGTCTGATATACCTTTATGTTTCGAAATCTCAATACCTTGAATTGACGATTTCCTGGAAATAGGCAAATAGCAATAAAATGCATGGCTCGGAATGCATGCAGATCGGCGGAATCGTAACATGTAGTAGGTCGGTACTTATACATATATTCATATGCTATGCGCATTAAGCACAGTTATATAGCTATATATAGCTATATGCATAGTTGTAATAACCGCAGTTTTTGTTGTAATTGTGTTATGCTCATTATTAAGGTGGATCGATTGGTCGGCGAATCGTGCGGCACGTAACGTCCTGCGTAAATGAAGCTCAGTAGAAATGCGGAACACATCGCTATTTGTTCAGTCGACATCATTGTATAAGAGTTTGCGGCAATACATACGATGTAGCATATGTTATATTCGACTTACAACATTTTCTTGAATCCTAAATTACGTGATGACAATACAAAATAGTGTAGAAAGCTAGGAAGTGTCTTGTGGCGACCATGTGCACAACTTTTCACGCATTTCCCAACGTATAAATATATATAGGAAACGATATAACGATCAGATGATACAATCTTTTGTACAAATTATAATCACAGATTATTCTCGCAACAACCCATCACATTATTCACGGCAGTCATAAAAGTATTACATTTTATTTGACTAAAATTTAATAAATTGCGCAAAATCTTCAGAGCTTTATCTGCGTTGGTTAAGATTGTGACACCCGGAGGCAAGGCCTTCAATCGGCCGATTGGTTTTATTTACAAATAATCATCGTTAGCACTCGTATTTATATAAAGAAAGTTTTAAGTAATATATTCGTATACATAGACCACGCAGTCGATTACTATGGATATGTCTTATTGAGCTACGTATGTATTGCGATTATTCTTCAAGAGCTTTAAATGTGTATAATGGTAATAGGCTATAGAGACTGGCTTATAAGCATCTTTTACTTTTAGTGTGATGGACAGTTGTCTAATGTTGTACAGCATTTAACAGCAGGCTAGTTAATTGCCGCCCTTGCCACTCATGCTTAGCTGGTGGAATTGTGCAAGTGCCTGTCGCTCGTCACTGGCAAATAATGAACTCATCACCGACCTGGGGCTAAAACTCGTCTGTACAGTGCTATTTGATTTGAACCTAGTTTTATGTACTAACGACTGTTTACTGTGTCTACATAACGAGGGCTAGGCTCGCTTGCCTCGTATTACACGACTTGGCAAATTTACTAAATTTAAGTGATTACTTAATTGAATGGACTATTGCAGATACTAAATACGCTTAATGTCTGGCAATTTATAACAGAGTAAAGTATTTAGGTGAATGCCACAAATTGTAAGTTATACCTACCATAAATAGAGTGAGCAGATTACAGATAGAAAAACAAGAACTTCATTTGCTGACAATATTTTCTTTTTAAAAGGTATTTAAGTTACAAAAATAACAGACGAGACGATACACAGAAAATAGATATCAGACTGATGACGAATTGATCATGGTCACTCAAGCAAAACGCTACATAAGTCGTTCTTCTCAGACGTACCCAGGGTTTTCTTCAACTAAAAGCTCGTAGTGTGTAAGGATGTGATTCCACTATACAAAAATAAAGGAAACCGACTAATTAGTGGAGACCACCGCGGGATAGAACCTGTACTCTGGACTTTGTATGTGACTGCGGAAACAACTCTACTATGGTTAATACCTTTTTGGCCGTCACGTAGCTCTATCAGAATTTTAACATATATATTATATTTGTTGTATTATAAAATATCGCTGACTGAAATTCGTTACAATATTTTGTAACAAATGGTAACATCGTTGAGGTTTTAATGCAAACACATGTGAGCATTGTATTTGTGACTTCTGAGTACAACGCATCTACCTCAGTATTATATAGAAGCAATAGGTTTAATGGGTGTTGCGATATATCCGCGAAATCGCGTTGCCAATGCCGAATGGTATTTTAGGTTTACGTTACATTGTTGGTCCTGGAGAAACTTCTTTACTAATAACTGATACTATGAATTACATCCTGACATGCTTCACATCACATGTTCAGGATTAAATATAATATATCAATAATGTCGGGCTTACTCTGTATTACGTTTCTATTGTTTTCTTTTTATACCTCAAGGTTGTATGAATTGCGATTCTGATAACGTCTTTCCACAACTAGAATTACAAATAGACTTTGTACGGAGGTGTACATTCTTTTAATGTTGGCACTCAACTGATATTGACGTCCATTCCAAATTGACCATCATAACTACAAATACAAGTAATTATGAAGAAAAAAATTGTTTAAACCACACGACACATTTTGGTATTATACAAGGTCAAAGCGAAATGCGACCTCTTAATATGATAATCACTAAACGTGGTGTGTAGTTGCATTCGCGCGAAGATATTACATTGTTTATGTATACTTCAAAGTGGCAAACAAGTATACGTTACGATTGTTGGCAAGCGGTAACCGTACACTATAGGCATTTTATAAAAACTAGCTTACAACATTCAATCGTCCTCGTTGGATAGGTATCAGATAGTAAGAAATAAATACGTGATAAGATATTGGTGCAAACTGGAGGAGGAAGGACGTGTCGAACATATAAGTTTAAGTCGATTTACCGATATAAAGGGCATTCATTGAAAGCCTTCCAAAGTCTATGGTTTGGTCATTGACAAATCTAACCGACAAAATGTACGAAAAGTACATACTTTTCTAGCCATAGAAGTAGCTGTGTAGGGATTGTTGCGTGAGGAAAAAAGTGGTATCAGGCGTAATCTTAAATGTTTGTTTGAACATTTTGTTACAAATCTGTCAGATATCCAGCTAAGCGCTATCAAACGAAATTCAACCTTCAATTTAAGCGTATAAGAGTGATTATATTTCAGTGTCAATAGTAACTTAAGACAGTAATTACCTACTTAATGAAGTTGGTCATCTCTTTTTATCCACTTAGTTAAGTAATATGCCCATTGTTACTTTAAATCGTTTAAGATTATTAGCAACCTTCACGGGTTCAAGATATTTAACGCTATGTGGTAGGTATTACTATCATTATTCGTTGTTGAAATTTGGTTCTCATACACATTTTTTTGTTAAGATACTTAGTACGTTTAGAAACACTACTAATGCAACTCGCTTAGGTATTTAATCTACTTGCAATACTGTGCCTTTACTTTCAATCTTGAATTACTTAGTTGGTATTATGTGTAGCAACGGGTGATAGCAGTTATGATTTGTTCGTTATTAGATACATTCGTGTAGAATACTGGAATCTTATTTCCTTAAATTCCAGCTTATCAACGAAATGATATCCAAAAAAAAAGCATCCGTTTTTTTTCTTTAAGTTCTGGAATACATTTTCGTACAATGGCACGGTTATACATTTTTAAACAATGAACCTTCCAGAATTCATTGGTATTGAGTCCATTAAATCCATATTTATCTTCACGCCTTCCAACGAGAGCCCCCGACTTGGTTGGCAGAGGTGTGACACCAACTTCTCGCTCGAGATATATTTAGGTGACAACGTGAGAGATTTTTCTTTGGTAGTGCATCGCCGCCTTTTAAGCACAAAAAATCATATGTGGGTCTTTGCATTTCTTCTCAAACGTGCAGGGTTCCTTTCGATGTTTTCTGGTGTTTGTATGATAATTTTTGGGCACACGAACTCGAGGTCTATTAAATGCGTAGAAAAGTCCAATAAATACAGTAAGTTAATTCAGTATGATCAGTGCTAAAGTCGTCCTTGGTTCGTAACCTAACCTAGCGGCTGTGCCCCTCGTCGACCCACATACCTGCCACGGCCCGGAGAGTTCAGTAATTGCCATCAAACGTTATTATCCACCTCTAGATGCACGGTGAACGGTGTTTTAACTTATAATTGAGCTGCGCTTTGTTGGCTTAGATAAACAATAGGTACCTACGTTAAGCACAAACTGAAAATGCTTGATAGGATTTGTCTTACTTTTAAGTCGTTTAAT
The DNA here is from genome assembly GCA_016069955.1 of Drepana arcuata. NCBI lineage: Eukaryota > Metazoa > Arthropoda > Insecta > Lepidoptera > Drepanidae > Drepana > Drepana arcuata. Next base: position 38,648 of record JACCPG010004531.1, on the reverse strand, counting down.
TCGATGTTAAAAAAATACTATTGTTAGTCTAATAGTATTCCATAGTAAACTCTTAGTTGGATAGTTAATAATCCAGATAATTACGGTGGTTTTTCGCCGAGGCTATATATTAATGAGACTATATACACATATCCTAATAAAATATTAATTTAACGAAGAAAAAAATATTAAGATTTCTCAAGACTATAATATTGTTTACTCATTTGTGTCTTCTCATTTTTCCTGTGTATTTATACTAATATTAGCTGTCCCGCCCAGCTTTGGGCGGGTGGAAAAATACGATAGGTGGCGCCACTTATCGGGTCCAATTGTGAATCTAAACTATTCTCGTATCCATCTGAAGACACAGAGAAAATTTCATTAAAATCGGTCCAGCCGCTTAGGAGGAGTTCAGTGACATACACACGTACAGTAGAAATATATATATGAAGATAATATTATAGGTTAACTTGCTTCATATTAAATACAATCACTTCTTCGCACAAGGGTCCCCGAAGGGTTAGGAAGAGGCAACATTCTCGTTATGATGTACTTACTAAGCTAATAGTAGAAGTAAAATAATACAATTTACCAGCCTGGTGTTTTGTCATATCGTGTAATCAATATTAGTATATATCTTATATGGCCATATCCTGGATGAAAAAAATATTTTTCCGGTGTGAGTTTTTGTTGTCTTTTACGAATTATCTTTTAAGTAAATATATTCTTATGCATTTGTGGAAAAACAAACGTCTGTGAATTGCCAAAGAATTTCCTTCTTAGGAACTGGCGGCCTTAGATCCCACAAAGCAGTCGCGGATGTTGTTTTCTGAGGTAATCGCTAATTGTTCCTGTGTGTGTGCAACCCAAAGTATACTATAATTTTATCATGATATTTCAAATATTGTGATGATTACTACTAACTTACATTCGAATATGGAGAATTTATCCGAAATAATTAATTTATTAAGTATTATAATATAATAAAGGGAACGCGTTGATGTCTTTTATTCAACAATCATTCATGCCAAATTAGCCTAGCCTAGGTAGTTAGTTCTCTTTACAGAGCCTTTTTTATGATTTTAGTATGGTGTCTTCATAATTGAAATTTTATCATGGAACGTTCTTAATATATTTTTCTTTGACATGTAAAATGACATTACCAATTTAATAATATTTTAGTTCACATTTGAGCTAAATTTACTAACCTTATTCTGTTAGGCTCCAATAAATTGATGACTGTTCGGATAGTGTGATGACTCACCTCGGACGTCTATTCAATGATTAGATAAGACAAGGTGACATAATAAAGATATTGATGCAGCCCTTTTAAGACGTCAAACTAATTAGTGTCTGTCGTGTCCATAATGGCTAATGTTTGAAGCTGTGCACGTACCCGGCATACTTCAATTAATGTACGTGTCAATCGCTGAACGCTTCTATTTTAAGAATACCGATCGATGTGCGTTGCTAGCGCTCACTTTCTATCATGTTTTAATTGTTATGTGCGCCTGGTGCGGCTGCGGACATCATGCAACTTTACGTGGGGCTATGTAATTAATTACGGGTTGGTTTTTTATTTAATATGTTAAGCTAATGTATCCCTATCCCAAGAAATTAAAATTCTTGTGTACACATCTTTAGGCAAGGTACTCTCGCCATCTGAAATGTGGGCATATATCGCTGCCTACCCTTTAAGGTTCTTGGTGGTTTATTTACTCATACAGACATTTAGTTTTAGTTTAGTTATCTTTTTGCTGGCGTATTGTAAAATTGTTCTTGTTGCGATTTAATAAACTTACATTACAGTAAAGTATTTAGACAAAGAACAAATATATGAGGAGCTCGTGGCTAGGTGGTGTACCTAAATAATATTATATCCTGTAACTTGATCGACATTTCCTATGAACTGATCATAAATAACTTTATTGCTAATATTAACTAAAAGCCTGACGTTAAAGGAAAGGAATGTGTGCGTTTTGTATATATGTATAGACAAGTGTATGTTTGCTTTTTTATAGTTTTCCTCATAAGGAATATTCAGTAAGGCGTGAATTCGCAACATAATTGATGGGATATGTTTTTTTTGTAAATCCAGTTAATGTGAAGGTGACCATGGTGAAATGTGCATCGATTAAAATATAATAAGGATATGCATATTCTTCCGGCATGTAATAGTAGGTACCTGGGACTGTCCCTCGGCAAGGTCAACATGTCTGCAACCCCAATGGTCAGTGTTATCGTAAATCGCATTCTTGAACCATCCATAATAATAAATTGGAATAAATAATAAATGGAAATTATCTCTTGACATAAACATTTATTCATCTTCAATTTTATTGGATACGTTATTATGGATCAAGTTATGAAAAACCGGCCTTGTATATGATTACTTGAAAAAGGTACTTTTTGTCACACATGTGCCAACATTTTAAGATTTCCGTGTACCTGTGGTGAGGTTCGGTTTTTTTTATTTTTTTAGTAATGCATATTTACCACCAAAGTGGTAAACACACACGGTCCGTCTGATCATAAACGCTTACCGTCGCCTGTGGACACTTGCAACACTGGAAGTATCGCTCGTGTGTTGCCGATCGTGCAGGAATCTTTGCACACACTTTTTTTATAATATATTTTATTGCAGGGAAATAAAAATCTAACGCGAATGTAATGGGAACGCGCCTTAATGTTATGACGTGCGTGAAATCAAATGGAAGTAATTAATTATTCAACGCGATGGAACGTCATTTCAAATTATGGATATTCCTCAAAAGGCTTGTTGGTAACAAGTTCTAGAGAAAATATGACTAACCGTATTCTAGTTCGATTCACTTCTCGTTAATCGAAAAAGAGGATGAAGGGTTTAAAGGTACCATAATTCTTCTTCTTGTCTGCATCCTGATTTACTTGGAGAGGTCAGATTGAATTTGTTCCGTGTAATTACCGGTAATGAGGGTCATCAGGTGGCACCGGAAATGATTATAGGTTATCTCGAAAATGCTTACGGATGGCATTTAGATTGAACTTGGCAAAAGGTCCGAAGTAATTTATGATTGACTCGTAAATACTCACAATAATAAGATTTAATCGGTTTAAATTTTGTTTATGCTTGGAAGAAAAGCCATATAAAGTTTTATAGTGACATTGTAGTAGAGTAGTTAATGCACCATGTTTATTATTAAATTATGACTTAAGTATAGGTAAAATAATGCGATAGATATATTCTAATATATAATACTTAGAAAACTTACGTTATGATTATAAAATAATATTCTTTTAAGAGTTAGGTTCTCTTTGTCTTATTTGTGCGAAAGGAAACGCTTCACTCCTATTTATATTCATAAAGAATGAGGCTTAGCGCACGTCATTGTGAGGCCCGGTATATGGCAATATTAGATTAAAATCCAATTGAATAGATTAAAATAAAAGAATTTTAACACTGGTTAAAAAAAGCGAGTGCTTAAAACATGGTCAAAATAATTTGATTGATATTTTAACTAAAAATAGCCGTGGAGGCCGAGTGGTTCGAGCAGTTGCCTGCGACGCAAAGGTCGCAAGTTCGAATCCCGCCTGTACCAATGAGTTTTTCTGAACTTAAGTACAGTGATTAGTCACACCACGAGCTTTACGGTGAAGGAAAACATCAAGAGGAAACCCATGCGTCTGAGAAGAATTCAAAGCGTATGTATAGTCGATGCTCGAGTAACGGCGATGGACTCGCCATCTGTCACGTTGGCACCTAATATACCTCTGGCGGAAAGTGGGTGTGTGAGTATTACCTATACACCTCTGCCTACCTCTTCGGGGACCCTTGTGGGAAGGCGTGAGGATATTATTATTAGATTATATTTTAACTCAAGAAATTTTATGAATAGTTATGAAAAATTGGCACCGGAAAAATTTTGTGATCTATTATCATGTGGCTAATAAGTGACGGTTCGTTTATTTTGTCAATAAACCCTTGTTTATTCGTGAACAAGAAACATGAAGACTAATTAAATAATCTTCATAAACATCTTTACATTGTTCGACTACAAAAACGATTGTACCTACTTAATTATTTATGATCGCTGCACACTGACACTCACCTAAAAGTAAACTGATTAGATAACGAATTTGTATGAATACTACACTTATAGACATAACATTTTGATTTGTTTTATTGAACCGCGGACGTGTGTCAAGTGATTGTTGTATTTTGTTTAAGCAAATAACCTTTGTAAAACAAGGGAAACGGCGCAGTATCCCTGTTTCCTCGTTGAGAAGCTTGATGTGATCTAATACTTGGTGGCAATTATATTTTATAATTTTGAGCGCTGGAGCCAAAAACAGCCGGTTTGTTTGCGAAGATTTAGAATTTTTGCATTGTTATGTAAGCTTCTTTTCCATCTAGCTGGCAATAGGGATGATTTGCAAAGCTGGCGGCCAACGTTCAACGGGTAAAAGGCACTTACTTGATGTAAAGTGGATGTTCATCGTCGTAAACGTAATAAAATTACCACTCAACCAAGAAAAAAAATTATAGTGACATGCCTATTCCAATTGAATGCAAATGTAGCTCGAAACTACTAGGTATATATGTATAACGGGGAATAATATTATTATCATATAGGAGTGTCTGAGCTCCGATCATTATCATGACAATACACCAGTGATACCCCTGGTATTTCAAATGTCCATATTCGGTATCCGCTTACCATCAGGCGGCCTGTAGGCTTACTTGCCACCTGACGGTTAGAGTACTCCATAATAGGATACTTTAGAGAGAGCAGCCTGTTTGCACTATGATGTAATGTTAGAGCTGCTTTTAAAGTAACATCGCGACAAAGATGTCTCCGCCCACTTTGACGACTTACAAGGGACAACAATTACGAAACATGCAGACTGGGTCAACTATAATTACTATCTGGAAATATTTTAAAAAATCTTAAAATTCCGGAAAAAAAAATTATTAAACGTAAGGGACACAGGGAACACTTATTGAACGTCACATATTTAATATAAACTAAAGTTACCACCGATTCCAAGAAAAATCCCCTGTCAGGAGAAGAAACTATCGATTATGTCAATTAGACGTCGAGTCGTTATTAAAAGCGAGTTCAGCACGTGATGTTCTGTAATAACAAAAGCTTCGAAATAATTATCGCTCTGATCGTATTCGAAACACTGTATTGATCATAGAACCCCATGTGGGTGGTCTACTAACCACCAGCTCTATAGAGACCGTGACTGCTAATATAAAAGCTTTATACTGTATATTCAGATAAAATGGATTTTTTTTTAATGTAAATGATGATACATTTTACACGTAATTTATAAAAAGTAACTAATAAGCCTTGGTGGCCGAATGATTCAAGTAGTTGCCTCCGATACAAAGAACGCAAGTTCGAATCCTGACTGTACCAATGAGATTTTATGAACTTAATTATAGTAATTAGTCACACCACGAGCTTTACGGTGATGGAAAACATCGAGAGGAAACCTGCATAAGTCTGAGAAGCAATTCAATGGCGTATGTTTAGTCGTGCTTGAGTAATCTCTCACTATGGCACCTAAAATATATCTCTGGCGGAAAGTGGGTGTGTGAGTACTACCCTATACACCTCTGCCTACCCCTTCGGGAACTCTTGTGGGAAGGCGTGAGGATATATTATATTATAACTTTATTAAATGGTGGTGTGGTGTGTATCCCGGTATGGTATTGTATGTGCGGGCGCGTGCGTGCATCGGTTGTAACGTGTCGCCGTTTTGCAACCGGCGGGTCCATCGGCGCGGGCTGCACTCGCCTGCAGTTGCATAAACTGATTGCGACACCGGTATCTCGGTCACTGCCGCTGCCCGCTACCACTAGTCGACACAGTTAAGGGCACTTGCCGCACCCTTCGCTCCATTTTGTCGTTTGCACGTCCATGTGACTAATGTTCGCGGCTGGCATATGATTAGTCCCCTTGAACACCTGCTTTGTTGTCGACTGTTATTCAGTAGCATAATGGCGTGATCGAATCATACCAATGTAATTACTTTGAAAACGTGCCGGGCAAATCTTTTGACTCAGAATCAAAGCTGTTCTGTTGTATCCATGCCAGAACATCATATCAGTGTCATTTCTTATGTGTGTTATGATTAATGATTGTTGCTCAATAATGTCACCACAGCATTATTGTCAAGTAGAAAATAAAAAAAAGAAACTTGAATGCTATTATTAGCTAAATTGTATCTACCAAGACTGGCGATAAAAACCTACATATGTAATGTGAACTGTTTTGTTGTTCCAGAGGGTACCGACATGCGGGCCGGCGTGCGGCACTGGCGCTAGCTCTGGCTTGGTACGACGCATGGCCTCCAGCCTACAGAGTACGAGCACCGGCTCGCTGCCAGACTACGGCACACAGATCATCGACCCCTACCGCCTTCTTGAGGACGACCTTAACGGCATATACGAGGACATTAGATCGGTAACAGGATTTTACATATGAACTTAAGGTCAATCGATGTATTTAGATACTTGACCTCACCATTGTTCACACCATTAGAATGTTTATGGGCTAAAGCGGATCGGGTGCTCCAAAATTGCACGGGAAGCAAGCCAGTTTGATTAGCTAAGCATGCTCATTAGTAATAGAATTATAATGAGAATGTAAAGCAATATTGAAACTGGTTCACTAGGACAAATTTTACGGCTTTGATACAGGTTGTTAGACCTGTGATTCGTCATAAGTAAAAAATGACAAAGATTTACCTATATCATAAATAAGTTAAAAACATTGAATAATGAATATTTTGGTTATTTGTAAATAAACCTCTCGACACGTTACTCAGTTGAAAGGTCACAATTGTTTAGTTACAGCTGTGTATTGTAGCAATGACTTCTTGTACAACCGATGTTTACTACCAACTATCGAATTACATTGCGTTGTTTACGATTCCATACCATTTTGCAAGATCACCTTTATGTTTGTTTTGAATTGATCATATTCTGTAGCTTAACGATGCTGTGTCTATGAATTTCTCATCAGTTTCACGTAGCAGTTAGTGTATTTATACATAAATACATATTATAATAAAAATATAATACATTTTTATGAAGTTTTACTAATCGTAAGTAAAACAAGATACTCATAAATGTGCTAATAACTTTAACAAATACAATTAAAAACTGAAAGGGATTCGTCTAAAGGCTTTTTGGTCACGCGCCTACAAGACACGTAATTCAAAATGTCAATGAAGAGGTCGTGTTTTGATATAATAATGAAAATAAAAGTGTACAGATATAATAACTTTGGTTATTGTAGGCACCGTGTCCATTGATCGGCAATTGTGTCAAAGTCACGACGTGTTAGCACGCGGACGAGCGGGGATTGTGCAATTTGCGTTTCGTCGTTAATTGCGGTGATCAGTCGAGACGCTCCGCTCAGACTCTGCGAACAACATAATTTGAGTAAAACTATTGATGTTTACTTGCCCTCAATACCTAGCGAAAGGACTAGTCACGTTAAGTACTCGTATTCAAGGACATATAATATATACATATACTTTAAATATTTAATAACATTAAGTACCTGTTTGCAAAAACTCATTGTTAATATAAGCCGCTTACTAATTGTAAATGAGATTGATTATAGCTTGTATGATTAGGTTCGTATTAATATATATTCTAGTGAAAAAATACTTCATATGTAGCTGATAAGTTGCCGTGCTGATTCAGACGTATTGATTTACACCCGAATGATGAATTATTTTTTTACTGATTACGCCCATGAAGTATTTTTTCACTAGAATATATATTAATGCGAATATTACGTATATTATTACCGCCCGCTCCCGAAAACTTCTATTATAATCGGATTAGTGATTCCTGAGATTAAGGCAGATTAAAGAGCCGTGGTGGCCGAGTGGTTCGAGCAGTCGCCTGCGACGCAAAGGTCGCAAGTTCGAATCCCGACTGTACCAATGAGTTTTTCTGAACTTAAGTACAGTGATTAGTCACACCACGAGCTTTACGGTGAAGGAAAACATCGAGAGGAAACCTGCATACGTCTGAGAAGAAATTCAAAGGCGTATGTATAGTCGTGCTTGAGTAACGGCGATGGACTCGCCATCTGTCACGTTGGCACCTAATATACCTCTGGCGGAAAGTGGGTGTGTGGGTATTACCTATACACCTCTGCCTACCCCTTCGGGGACCCTTGTGGGAAGGCGTGAGGATATATTATTATTATTTATTAAGGCGAACAAACAAACTGTCTATTTATGTATAATATTAGTATAGCCGTGGTGACCTAGTGGTTTGAGCAGTTGCCTGCGACGCCCTGGTCGCAAGTTCGAATCCCGACTGTACCAATGAGTTTTTCTGAACTTTAGTACAGTGATTAGTCACACCACAAGCTTTGCGGTGAAGGAAAACATCGAGAGGTAACCTGGATACGTCTGCATAAGGCGTATGTATAGTCGTGCTTGAGTAACGGCGATGGACTCGCCATCTGTCACGTTGGCACCTAATATACCTCTGGCGGAAAGTGGGTGTGTGGGTATTACCTATACACCTCTGCCTACCCCTTCGGGGACCCTTGTGGGAAGGCGTGGGGATATATTATTATTTTTATTTTTTATTATTAGTATAGATTAGGTACGTTTGACATTAATTTAATAACTAGAATGTACCATCCAGTAATAGTAACTATAAATACAATGTAACAAATAGGAAAGTGTAAAGGTAGTTCCTGTTCCCATCTTCACTACGCTTGTGGTAGCAAATCGCGTGTTTACCTACTTTCTGTTCGGAAACTCGTCTCAAACTAGGCCTCTATGTGAATGCTGTACTGACTGCTTGCATGTTCTTAGGAACGCAGCGCCGTGCGCCGTATATAACTGCATTCCATTGGAATGGGTTTCGTTAAAATTATCACATATTCATGTTTGCTTACTGCTTGCAGTCACAAAAATTCAAGGGCTTTTGATGTATGATTGATGATGCGCCTATAAAAAGTTTAAATATACTGCTTGCCAATCCATACATTTGCTGCATATGTATAAATTAAATAATTTTAGCATCTTTAGCTTTTTTTACTTATTTACATTAACATTTTGAATATATAACTTTTTTCGCATGAATCGGCTATGGAACTATTTCTTCACGGTCCCAGCAGGAGTAAAAGAGGCAGAGAGTGTGATTGAGTACAATTAATACAAGATGTTTAGTTAAAAACAGCTGCTTAGAAGTGTACCCTACTTTGAAATCATTTGAAGTAAATTCCACTACTGATAAGTAACAAGACAACACCGTTTTCCACCAAAAGTATTTCTTATACATAGGAAACCATTAGTCCCATTATGCTGCCAACACAGTACAACTTTCCGAACACAGAGTGGCAACGCGCAAGTGATACTTCGGTATTGTGAGCGTAAATAGGCTGCGGTAACCGTTTTCCATCGGGTGGGCCGTATGCTTGTTTGCCACTCTTGTTGTATAAAAAAAAATTCTTTAATTGAATTTTTAACTGTTAGTCTGTACATAATGTTAATTTATAAACTAAAAAAAAACGTGTTGCTGTCGCAGTAGGCTGTAACGGAAAGTGTGGCATGGCATGAGTAGCCGTGCGAAACTTGGCCGATGACCTTCTTTTGAAACTAAAAGAGCAAAATCTAACAGTGTTCCTTGTAAACGTTACTTAATTATTGGCCTTGAAACATTAAAGTATAAAGATTTTGACTGTGCATTTTGTAAACTTTCACTGCTATAGAAAATGTTCAACCGACATGTTTAGCTTCTTGAGCACTTGACTCCAATAATGTAAGGAAAGAAGTCTCTATCTATGCCCAATTAAATCATTTAGTTTATTGAATCAGAGCTTACTTGTTGATACTATATAGTATACTCAACAACAAAAATAAGAAAGGTACATTTGTATTTTTTTGTCTGATTTCTCTGTCTACATTCTGCTACGGCTTTAAGGTAAATTAAAACAGCCTCGTCAATATTTTCCTGTCTATACCAAAGGTTTTTCGTGTATGGGTAATATCTAATTTTCATTCAAACATTGCAGTATGGTCTGTCGGGGTGGTCAGGATTACGGTTTTAACATGTTGCCTTTACCATTTGGCAATATTAAATAAGGGTCTGTCACACAAGTATTGCACAATCAAATTACTCTCTCGTCGTTGTTTTATATATAACATGCGAGTAGAGTTCCGTCAAAGGATTTGATTGGTTTGAGTATCGTCTGTATACATAGTATAAAACAATGCGGCTTTCATATATACCATCCAATGGACCGGAATATATGTGAATTCAACGAGGGTGAAACCGCAGGTTACAGCAAGTATGTATATTTGGAAATAGAATTAACAATATACACTTGAAACGAAAACTGCAGTTTTGATGCCAGCTGCCAGGCATACATTACATAAATTCGGTTGCTCAAGATGGTAGACTCTAGCATATAGGCGTCTAGGCGTCTAGTCGTGTAGTCCTCTCTAGTACCTACCACTTTGCTTATAGTAGAACTAAAATACAGGCCTAAAACGAATGAAGTGACCACTTCATTTTAATGCTTTATCTAGAGGCTTAGCGAAATGTACCACTATAATGTCAAACGATGAATCGATATATTTCAATGGGAATGCTGGGGTCTAAACTGAATAAAATGTTAAATTTAAAGGCTATAGAAAATTTACCGTTACGCAGTAGACCATAATGACTTTTGTGATTGATCAATGTACCCGTATTCGTTTAGTTTGGGTAACATCTTGGCTGAGCGTGCATCAAAAGCTGATCCCTCAATAGGTTAGGAGTTGTGGTTCTCTTTGTATACAATTTGATATGGTTTACTAATAAGTTTCATAAAATATATTTTAGTTCAAATCAAGTACAATCTTTCAGTTACTGATGTACACTAAGCGGTTTGTCCTTAATTTTAAAAATATTGTATTTTACCCAGATAAGGTAATGTGTGTTGGTCCGCGCATAATGGGTTCACATACACAATGAAATTGATGTTCAACAATCGTAATAGATTCATTTGCAATGCCGAAATTCTCATTGTCCGCACGAACGTGTTTGCGTCAAAGTTGCATCGAGCGACGGACGTTGTGTAATTCTCTGAATGAAATAATTCTGGCCTAAAATTTTTATTGAAACGACCTTGTTATTGAAACTTGAAAATAGTTTTTTATAACACCATAATTTTGCATAGTCATTGCCGTGACGAAGAACCTACTTTTACATTTGAAAGCGAGATATCTCCACCAAGATGTTATTAAGAACATAAATATATCGCAACAACGGAAACTAATTATTATTTAATTAGTCGTCGTTACTCTGTGTGGACTGCTGGTTACAAAGTCCCAAATACCAAAGACGATATAATCAAAAGCGTGAACTCAGGCTTGTTAGTAATTAAATTAATTGTATTCTAGAGTTTTTAATCTTATTTAACATTATTTTTTTAAACATTATGCCATAAAATTATTTTGTTTTGAAATTAAAATAGCCTATATTAATCAGTGATAAGGTAGCATTCAAATGGTGAAAGAATTTTGAAAATCGGTCTAGTTCTTTTTGAGCCAATTCCTTACAAACATACATACAAATCTTTCCTCTTTATAATATTAGTATAGATTGTCTTGGCTTTGAAGAAAAGCTTTACGTTTATACAATAATATATTATAGTAATCCAAAACTAGTCAGATATATTTTAGCTTTAGTATATTATTATTATACTGAGACATTAAACTAACATATATGTCTATGATAAAAATGTCTGTTATCGGTGGGGATTGATATCGCGGCCATGCAGATAACCATCAGGCCAGTCACTAATATTAATTACTAGCTATGCCCCGCGGTTTTACTCCCGTAAGATTGTATTAAATTGGTAGATTTTCCCTCTTTAATAGCATGGGCGCGATACTTGATACTTGTAATTCTGTGTTAGTCTAAGTTAGTTTAAAATAGTTTGGATGGACGAAGCCTGTGATGTGGATATACATATTATAATGCTCCTATTGTACTTCGCACTATAATAAATGAATAATTAATTATTGTTGTAGAAAGGAAGAAAAACATGAATATGTTTGTATTCTTTTAAGGAGATCAATTGAAGCAAGGTCTCTTAAATTATGCCAAGATTCATCTTCAGTCTTTAAAACAGTAAATATCTCCTGATATAATATCTCAATTAAACTGAAATCAAATGATATAAGGGAAACTTTGGTCCAAATTAACGCGTTCAATGAAATAAAAAATATCTCATGAATGTTGTTAACTAGAGATGTAGCGGCGTTATTATCATGTATTTGTATGTATTTATTATCTACCGTTTCGTAGCGCAGCAAGGCCTACGCAACTACGTAGCACTGAGAGTACTTGCTACGAGGGTATTATTGGCATGAATTGTAGATTCATAGAGAGTTATAATAGGTATCATAGAAAGTTACTAAGAGACAAGTCATGCTTTATTAGACAACTCATTCATTGGTGTAGAAAATGTAAATATGTATGCCCACGTACATACCATACCATCAAGTAACCTTGATACCACGGTTTTATGTTTACTTTTTGCTTAAAAAACTTAGTCACTTGTTGTAGAAATAGATTCTGAACTATTTAAAAGTTCCTAAAATAAAATATAATACGCATGCTACTTATATTTTGTGAATGAATCATACAATATATTATGGCACCATTTTTAGCTGTAAATTTTTATTGTATGTGAGGGAATATTTGTAATTTTGTCACCGACAAACAACCGTGTACTTATTTGCACTAATTAAATAATACAAATACTCGATCACTTTGTTTACTTGTTCCGAGGAAATATAAATCTTCTTAAGATAGTAATTTTCTGACATATGCTCTGCGTCTGTTTGAATTGTATGTTAGATATCAAGTAGACTGTAGCCCCTCTGCTCTACAGGAGCTGGAGCGGAACACGAACCAGCCAGAACTGAACACCATAGCAACATATTACTTCGACGGGCAGGGCAAGGCGCTGAGGCCGATGGTCGCGATACTCATGGCGAGAGCTGTCAACTACCACGTATACGGCGAGAACAGGTAATACAATCCCACATCTTGTATCCAGCTTACAAGGCTATGTGAAAAAAACCCGTCTACATTTTGCTGTTCTTAATTTCGCAGTTTGCAATCTTGCCCGCTATTGTGCCTGAGATGGATGACTTGTATAATTTCGTAACATTTCTCTTTAATTCGTGAAACTTTTACATTATTCTGTGCCATACGAAGCTTGTACTAACTACAATAGTGGTAAGAAAGTAAAGGAAAGTCTTGGGTCAACCTTCAATAGTTTGTTTGTCATAAAAACCACAAATAGCATAACGAACGTTAAAAAGCCGTAAACGCTAACCAAGATGAATGTTATTAATATTTAATTTAATAATACCTTAATTTGGATCATTGCCCTTAATTTTTAACCTTAAATTAAATGGCATATGAATTGCTTCTGAAGCCAGCCTCAGTAGCCTTTCCCTGTGTAAAATTCATTGAACTTGTTGCCCAACAATGTCTGATTTGCAATAGTTTGGATTTCGTTCGGTCATCCGACCGCACGCTCTATAGTTCAATGTCTCACCGGAGGCCTTGAATTAATGTTTTTATATTTTTTCAAAATATCTTAATGTCGTCACATATTGCTGCCACATTATTGGGGTCGGATATTAAGAGTTCTTCAAATTTAGATACAAAACGGTCTGCTTTTGAAATCTCTTTCTTATCCCTTAAGTTTTAATCGTATCTGCATGTAGATCAATTCGGCTGTATATATTATTTATTAAACTATATTTATTTTTAAAGTATCTTCATCTTAATTTTCTATTGTCACACTCACACACGTGACATTGGCCGAATAACTAAAATCAAGCTCGTCGCTATTTGGTATAATAAAAAAATTTGGTATATTGGTATAATCATTCCATCAATTCGGTATTCCTTAATTTTTCATATATTTCGAGGTAAAGTTTTGTAAAAAACCAGTTGTTCCCTTCACACATGTTATCGTATTCATTTCAATAAATGAATTACAATTGCCCTATTTGAGCAGTGGCTTCACGTGGTGACTATGATGCGCCGACATAGAGTTCTTTTGCATGCTGGGAATATGTAATACGTTATGTCGAATCTATTGTTCGCTCCTAAGTCTTTGTTTAGTACTTATCTACATCAGTTTGAAGTAGTTTTACATGTGTTTGGTATCTGATTGACTTTTTCCTTTTAACTTTTCATAACTTCACTAAGGTTTCAAGTCAAAGTTGCTCTTAACATTTGCAAAATCATCGCGGTTTCTTTGAAGCATTCAGACAATCTATCTCGCTCATCATGCAGTTGCGCATACGTCTAACCAAGGTTATACAAAGCCGATTGGTGTAATCATAAAATTTGGTTCCATGTCTTTTCATCATAATTATTTTCATTTTAGTTTTGTTAGTAGATTGTACATGTTCAAAACTGGCAAATCATTGACTGGATAAGTGCTACAGCTAAGGCTTCGTACCTGTCCAAATAGTCAAATGGTTAATTGGACTGTAGACAAGTTAAATACAAATATTCTTATATGATAAATAGGCCACTTCAATGATCTCACTGCGAGTATACAGAAATATTGTGACGAAGTATAAAATTCATTTATTATCCTTCTTCTAGCACACAGGAAAAATTTCTTAACCTCTTGCCACAACGTGTTACCACAATTAAATATATATACATGGCTCTCGTTAACATATAAAATACTACATAGGGGTAGTATCTGCGCGTTACGAGCATTTTTATTTTAGAGATAATCTGTACTTTAGAGGTGTTCGGTTGCTCCGATTTTAAATGTATTGGTTACTTCCTTTAAAATATAAATGATATACATTAGCATAGTGTCTACCTGATGATATAAGTTACCAGACCATAAGCTTCTTCTTTCTTCATTCCTCAACCATGCAAATGAAACCGACGTATATGAGCCTTGTACCGATCGAGTTCTTGAATAATTAAAGACCGGGAAAGAGTACGAGCACTTGTACGAGCTGTTGGAACACGTGTAACCGACACGCTCCGCTGCAATCGAAGGATAATTGCGAAACACCTATACGCCCGCTTTATACTACAAGTTAATAGATAAAATCGGTCAAACTTACTTGCTTTACTTAATATCTACCACAATGCTGTCATGATAATTTGCAACAAAGTTATATTTTGCCTGAAATGTGACTTCTTAATAGCTTGTTTCGTAAAGGTTAATAACACGCATTGCGCACGTGTAGTATACTATAATAATTAATTAGTTTCAACAATAATGTTCTCGTATAGCCCTAGAGAATTTGATTTGCTAATTATGTGTCAGTTTCATGTTAACTTGAGGCAGATACATAATATCATGGTGGACGATAGTGCAAATTTTCATCATATTTAGTGCTCACAACAACGTATAATTTCGCTCTCATTAGGACTATCACAAAATATATGTTGTATGTTTTATAACTCTATCTACCTTTAAATATGAATTTCATAATAATTTTACCCTACTAGAGGCGAGTCTTATAGGATGTATTGAAATATTTATATACAAGTCCGCGGCGATTTAGCCTTGTCTCGTATGAAATGTAGATAAAATTTACTATCACAAGATCATTGTTCAATGTTAATTGAAATATTTACATGTATATTCGTGATTCAGTTCGAATTGCTTTGCTTTATCCTTAATATTTTTATGGATAGATACGTTTCCTGTCATTTAACTGGATTATTGTTTAGGATAAATTGTGACTTATAGACATGATCTCATTTGAAACTATGGTTAAATGTATGTATGTTCGATATTTTAAATACTTTAAAACTTGAAAAAATCGTGTTGTAATATACAACTTAGGTTTAACTTTAAGTAAATTCAGGATTTAAACATACTTTTCAGCGCGACTGATTCGGATGACTCATAGACAACGAACAGTAGTCTTTGCAGTCTGGGGTAGATTGTAAAGACTACGGTATGTCGCGTACAAGAGTAAGCTGCTAGCGCGATATTCAAAAGTTAATATGTCTTTAATGTTTCCAGTGCACTGCTCCAATCACAGCGGCAAGTAGCGATGATCAGTGAGATGATCCACTCAGCGTCGCTCATACACGATGACGTTATCGATCAGAGTGACTTCCGTCGCGGCAAACCCTCCGTCAACGTGCTCTGGAACCACAAGAAGGTATGTAAAGCAAATCTACTACATATATAGTTTAATCGTATGACTGACATTTATGTTTAATCAATTTCAATAAAACATTTGTTAATTGTGTTCTACAATAAATTTCAGTTAGGCCGTATTGTGGTAGTCCGATTACTAAGTCTGTGATAAGATTTTAACACAATCAACGCGCAAACTTACTTACCCTGCGAGCGGTAAGTTCGCTACGGTGTTCACGGCACGTGCATGTCATCACGAGCAAATCAGCTTGTCTACATCTGTGTCCGTTTGAATAAATCACGTTATTTAAAAACTAATGTAATCAAGATGCGCCATAAAGTTGTAAACAATAAATCTATCGTCAGATATGTAAGCGACAGCTTTTAAACATTGTTTTCAACTGCGATTTATTAGCATTTAATTTGAATGAACTTGAGTCTCCTCAATTGCTATTATTCTCAGGCACTGCTATAAATCTTTACTTAGTTGTAAGTAATAAGGTTGCTTTAATATATGGTCCTGCTAAAGGAGGTTTGCATTTTGATAAATGAGGTGACACCTTTGGAGTCACCACGAGCATATTGAATTACACGACGCGTATCTAGGAAAGTAGCTTGCAACTAGGTCAGATTTTCTGTATAATTACTCCATAATGTATAGTTACCTACATTAGTACACAGTAGTATCTTAATTACTAACTTCTTAACTTAAATTACTCGAGGCTCAAGGTGTTTTCGATATAATTGCATATCACATTGCGTTAGCGCGTTCTATGGTTAATTATTATCGTTACCTTTTATCATTATGCGTCACAAAATAATTAATTTATACGGTATAATGTTTGCAATTGAATGTAATTAGTTAAATTGAGTTAACAGACTGATCACATGGGTCCTAATTGTTATAAATATATCGTATTTATTAATTTCTCAGATGTCATTTTTTATTTGAGAGACTAATGTCTCTAACATATAAGAATACCTTAATTATTATAACATTGGTTAATGTATAACTTCGGAACGTAATGTAATGTTGAATTTTTAACTATCTTTGAAAATTAAATTTTTGAGTTCGTCGCACGTTACCTATGTGTGTTTATGTAACAGAGGAACTATTATCCAGTGCTATTAAAAACGCACAATACTTCGTCAATGGTTAAAACCACTCATGTTATGAGTACCTACTCATTATTCTACGTAGTATACTTACTAAGTATATTTAAATTCAAATAACAATCCCTAGTAGACTCAGTACGCAAGCACGTATTTTCTAACATTATTTAATGTGTGTTTCTCGCAATTATCGTAGTTTCGCGCGGCATGCAAATAATGTTGTATTTATGGATGTGATCAAGTCTATGACATCGATGACTGTAACTTATGTAGATGGACGCAAGTATTGTCTCGTTACTACGTGGCTCCACTCTCAAATGAACAAACTACGTAACAAGATTGTTGTTGATAATAAAAATTCCTGCTTATTGAAGGTCGCTCGAACGGATTTTTATTCCTTTCAATTAATCCGAAAGCATTCGCATGTTTATTGATTTTATGAAGGGATTTATTTTGTACTTATAAAATTGATTTCCTCATTCGACTCTTTGTTGGTTAGGTTCTCAACCGTCTTGCTCTACCCAATATGTTATTTACGTTCATCTCTATCAACTGTCGATCTTGTACTTAGTACTAATTATTTTGCTCCACATTGCCCCATCTATACGATACATGATATTTTATTAAATTTTTGTACTGATTCAAGGATGCAAACTTAAAGATTACTACTTGATACAGACAAAATAATAGTTTGCGAGGTAGCAAAACAGTTTTTAACTTTTTAATGTGTATTAATTCGTTTATGTAATCAGTGATAATGGCTATGCGTTATAACGCAGGCACGTAATAACTCATATTAATAATAACTAATTAGTTTGATGTATATATTAGAGAGCCGTGGTCTCCGAGTGGTTAGAGTAGTTTTGCCTGCAATACAAAGATTACAAGTTCGAATCCCGACTGCACCAATAAGTTTTTATGTACTTAAGTATAGCGATTAGTAGTCACAACGAGCTCTACGGTAAAACAATTCGAGAGGAAACCCGCATACGTTTGAGAAGAAATTCAAAAGCGTATGTATTGACGTGCTTGAGTAACGGCGACGTACTCGTCATCTGTAACGTTGGCACCAAGGCAACAAGGTGTATTCCATACGAACGAACAAACTTTAGTACTCTTATGCAAAATATTATGTAAACTTGACATGTCGGTGCGATATGGGACGACAATGAGCTAGAGCCTAATATCGTCAGGCCACTTTATATAGCTTACCTATATTATTTTCAAGGTCACCAATTTGTGTTGAACTCAGAATTCTATATTAACGACTGCATCAGGAATTTCCACTCGTGATACGAATATTTAACCGTTTATTAAGATAATACGTACTCGTTCTCTTAAACGACTTATTGCTACTGGTGTCACGTCTAACTAAAGGGAATCGTACATATTACCTTGTATTAGAGTATAATTTAGGCGAGCGAGATCGATTCGATATAAATAAGTTCTACGGCACATCTTTTTATGTACGTAATGCTGTGTTGGGATAACCCAAATCATTGATTAATATGTGTGCGTTGTAGTTTCGATCACGAGTCGAATCGAAAGGACAAAAACGTTTTTTAAACAAGGATCGTCTGTCATTATGTTTGTTGCTAAGGCCGCTTTATATTTTTATAATACGTTTACTTTTACGTGAACAAACAGAACAGTCAACGGATATTTCGGCGATCTTTATCTTCGAATCTTGGCTTAGATGTTTTGGGTAAAACAGTATTATTTTATTAAGCAGTGGATAGATTTGTTATTTATTTTAATTTCAATTGTAACTACAGCAGCAACTGTAAGCTACCTGAACCTCATATGTATGTAGTTCGTACTTATGAATACATTTCTTGATCATAATGCTAGTTTCGTGTATCGAATAATTTAACGGTAAATGAGTAGAAATTTTAAGATATAATATTTTATGATGCCCGGATTAGATGGCGAATTGCTAATGCTCAGGTAGTCCTAGTTTTATTTTAAACCAGTGCTAAATTAGCGAAAGTGAAAGAGTTGAGCAGAACGCTTGCCGCCGTAACAATGTATGTTTTGGTGTGCTAACGCCAAAATATGTGGGTTAAGATCACGAGCTGCGCCATTGAGCCGCCGTTCATTGATGTCATCCGACGTTCACTCTCGCGCGTGTGCCTTCTAGACACAGATT
The DNA here is from genome assembly GCA_016069955.1 of Drepana arcuata. Lineage (NCBI taxonomy): Eukaryota > Metazoa > Arthropoda > Insecta > Lepidoptera > Drepanidae > Drepana > Drepana arcuata. Next base: position 19,235 of record JACCPG010004531.1, on the reverse strand, counting down.
CGCGATCGAGCCACGAGGAGGCAAACTTTCTATATTTCAATCCCATAAAATCGTTAATTGTCCGCAATATTCTATAGTCTTGTTAGATTTCACTGTTCTACAGAAATCGTGTGTTTAAAAATACAGAACCCATACATGTCTTTAGCAATGTTAGTTGATGCTTTTAGTCTGTACACAGTATTTACCCATTTGTTGTGCAAATATTTAATCTCGTGGTGGACGTTTCATAGGTATTAAATTTCGATTTCATTCTCCGTCAAAAGCTATTGAAACAGATTTATGTAAGAAGTACGTAGACTTTTTGCTCTGTTAAAGTCAATTAATCTAATCAAATCCAATAAAAAATCTTATATTCAACGTAACAGACCCAGGGAAAACTTCTTGAACGTTACATACTAAATATAGTATCTACTGTTACCACCGTTTCTAAGACAAAATGCTGTCGGGAGAAGAAACTGCTAAACAAACTCCATTATTCAAATTCAATTATTTTCTGGGGTAACTCATACAAAAAGCGTACACTTTGCCGGAAAAAATAGTTGCTAGTTTTGTGTAAACTAGCTGTAGGTACATGGAATTTATTTTTGTGTCTTGAAATGAAAACTCTAGAAATACAAAAACCTTCCTCTTTAATTAAATTAGAATTTTAATTGGTCAGGTAACTTTCTGTAACAACGAGAGACTCCGCTTCAAAGCTCGTTTTGTATTGACCCACTAAACTGAGAAAATACCTCAAACCACATCGCTGTGTAGGTTATTGCCCTAAACATAAAAAATACAATCTTTGTGGGAAGTAGTCCGAGACGTCATCGTTTTATCGAAGAGTACCACGTATTGCGATGAGTTGGGTATCGGTACTGATTGTTTCTTTCAGTCTTTAGCTATACCATAGAATGAGATAGCGTTAGTAGTTGACTATGTTGCAGAGTATATTATAGACTCTGAGATCATCGCCGTCTCGGACGCGCCTCACATACCTGTCGTGGCCGAAAGCCGGACGACCCTCGGTGAAAGTTCCTCGCGGCCTCATCACGTTAATGAATTTGATATCAGCTCGATTTAATTACGGGTATGTTGTATTGAAAGTATTGGACATGGTTCGAAGTAAATTTTCTACATTATATGTTTATTTAAATACTTTTTATTTTAGTCATAAAAGCGAAACTACAACTAAATGTTATAAAACTAAATAACTAAAACTTTACTAATAAGTTGACAGTTATTGCACCTTTGAGCCTGAATGACGTTTGAGACACGATCATTGTGTAATGTTTCCCTCTTAATATGAATATATTTGTTAAACCTATTCTGGCCATTAGTTTGGTCAAGGCAGTTTTCGTAAGTATTGTCAAATCACTAATGCACCTCTGACTTAAATAAATTGTAGTCGACCATTTTGAATTCCATCATTGATTTAAAAATGTACTGAGGTTGATTGTACAGTTGGATACGATAAACTAACATTCCAAGATATGATTAAAAAGCTACCATTTGTCTTGGGTGTCTTATGATTCTGCGTTTACGCCACCTGAGTTTTTCGATATAAATGTAAAAGTACATTTATATCGAAAAACTCAGGTGGCGTAAACCCACAAATTATCAACATAACACAAGATCATGACATAAATTCCGATGTACAGTGGACAAGGAGACGTGTTTTGAGTAGATTTTTGCATCAAAATGACCCTCATTAGGTCTACTTGTACTCACACGGCGTTCGTCCTTCTCTGCGAAAAATACTTCTGTCCTGCGCTGATGCCTTCCGGCGATGTGATCTTCAGCGCGAAACGTTTTGTGAATCTACATTACTAACAATAGCCATAATGGCGTTCAAGTAATGGGAGACGCGAGACTATCCCACAAAGCGATCTGAACGTTGCGTTGTGCAACTTGAGTCTTCAAATAGCATATTTCACGTTTATTATTATTTGTTTATATTGATTTATTTCACACTTTGTTCAGACTGTGTATCTGGGTGGGTAACTGTTTCTTTTATTTCAATATGCTTTGTTTTATTTTAATAATATACATAGATGTAGGTTTCGTTCATAAGTAGATATTTGGAGTTGAAGTTCGTTTCTGTATGATCGTTTCGTTCGTGTAGGTCGTTCGTTAGCTAATTGCTTAAGGAAAACCGAAACACATCACTGCCCTGTAGGCTTGAACCCTCGCGGATGTTATCATTGGTTTAATGTTCCAATAACCTGTATTTGTGTTATGTAAGTCAAATAACCAAATATTGGTTTAGTTAGCGCTGTCTATATCAACTTTATACGTATGTGGACATAGGCTGTGTGCAAACATGGTATCATAGTAACAGGGCGCGCCTGTTTGCAGTTCAGCTCATTTACGAGCGAGATGCTGCGCACGGATGTGGCGTTATTTGACATTGTAGTTACGTGGCTTAAATTAATTATTTGTTTGCTGTATAGCTCGTTATATCGTGCAGACGTATCGGCACTCAGTTTACACAATGTTATGCAATACAAATATTAGCATTGACAAGTTCCTCAACGTGATACTCGGTCGTTGACCCAGCTGGTAGGCTTGCGTTAGTATTTCCAATAATGGTGATTGGTGGGTTGTCAATGGTATGTGTGGTTTTATCATAGGTGTAAGGCAATGTTGCTCGGACAACGTCAGCAACGAATTGCAGATTCCTATCGTATCTGCGACCATTGTTCAGAATATGTCGCGAAGCATTGTTCACCTGTCTGCGCTGGGCCGCGGAATAGCGAGTTTAAATGAGGAGCGCACGCGAACTGAATTGTTATCAAATACTTTACATACGTTTACAGATGGTAGGTATCTCGCGTGCACCTTTAGTTTTGTGTAACAAAGGATGAACTACGTAAATGTCAGAAGGGAAGTGTCAAGTCAGACCGTGAGCTTAATGACAAATTTGAAGTGATTTGTGGTCAAACAAATAAACACGATCTTGCATATTGTAAAATGAAGTCATATTTATTTGATCAGAGTCCATCTGCTTACTCTGCTTAGAAAGTATAAAAGTAATAATTTTTTTTAGGTTATTACGGCAAGTTATAACCTTTTAGAAGAGTACATTTTGTGCATATATTATCCAATGAAACTGTAAACATATTAGATATTAATTATAAATGAAGTGAGGTCCGCCAATGTAGGCAAGATGTATTGATCCAAAACTGTGTTCGATTTATACATCGATATTGGAAGGACACTTAAGTGTGTAGAGCAGGCGGCAGCTTTCACCTTGCTCCGCCCGCCCATTTATCATTTGCGGACACACACGTCATATACGCACACGCACACACACACACACACGTACCTCTATCTAATCGGGTGGCCGTCATTGCCTTCGCTTTGTTTAATTGTATTAAAGCTCATCAGATAATATATTCAAATTCCTTTTTCGCTATTGTATTAGGAGCATCCTGTAAAAATAACAGTAAGATGGATTAATAGTGGATTAATAGTCTATTACAGTGATGTGTGTACACACACCTTAGGAAATAAAAGCACAGTGATACAGAGTAAGGGCTCACTGATACTCTATGCTTATAAATATTATAATTATTATTTTATATTACAGTAAGTAGGTACCCATGCAAAGAATTAATAGATAATATAAATGTAAAATTAAAATAAATTACCTACATTAACTCATCATCTAAGAAGATTTTATGCCTCTTGATTTGATGAACCTTTTTCTTTGTAACTGCAGCAAAATTCTTAATATCAGTTTAAATATAATGCTAGCTAGCTCATAGCTTGATGCCCAAAACTATGTTACCATTTTACTTAAATAAAAGCTGTCCCGTCCAACCGTTAAAAAGACGCGCCATCGATCATCAATCGTCCAATTGTGAATCTAAAGCATTCTAGAATCCATTTAGTGATTTAAGTTATCATGATAATACTTTACTAACCCATGATCCTTGTTGGTCGAAATAAATTAGATTTTATTTATTTATTTAAACACGAACATAATTTTTATCAAAATCGGTCCAGTCGTTTAGGAGGAATTCAGTCACAGAGACAAACACGTATATACGTATTATATTATATATACAAAGATTACACGTCATTTCGAATTGTGAGATGTGTTTCCGCGTTACAGAAGGAAAGGGTCACCTTGAATGACCAACTTTCTCTCGGTGCCGAGCTGTGTTGGGTTGGTTAGGCCTTGACCGCGTTTACCTCGGTCATCATTTTATATGGTGTTATTTTTTATAATCCATGTTGTTATATCGTATTAGTCCGAGTATCCCATCAATGTAGCATCAAGTGTGTAGTATGCTCCTTACTTGTAGTAGGCTTGTTGATAGTGCGTTTATTATCACGGCAGAACGGCTTAACAGAATTGGATGAGGTTTGGCACACTGATAGATAATTAGCTGATCGTGATTTTATAAAATCACGATTGAAATCAAATTTAATTTGTATCAGGTAGGCGGTATGAAATGGATTTGAGAAATTTTATCTTCATTAACTCTTTCATAAAAAAATAGTTCTCCTTATGCCCTATGTCATACAAAAACATTACGTTAATAATTATACCAAAATATGCGTAATCTGTAGTATGCTGTATACACATTGATACTACACTATATTACAACTTCCAATATAAGACTAATTGCTGCTTATTGTATATTATACTACAAGCAACAACTTAATCACTCATTTTCTTTCGTCATAGCATCGGATATCGACGGTAGCAGCTAACACTAACGCGTTGATGTCTAAAGTACTGTAGTAAAGTAGTAAAGTAAGAGAGTGACGTCTCGTGCCACAAAATGGCCTCTTAACTTGCTTTACGGCTTAAGCGTAAAGTCTAGATGTTGTTATATTTGTTTCTCATTAATTTGAATTACATTAATTCATTTTACTTAATAAATTATGAGATGTGAACTATTACTTTCTATTGATTCGTCATAGCGACCGTATGCCCCGTCGAAAGCAAAATTCGGACAACACTTTCCTCAAGTGACCCACCGCGACGTGTATTTAATAAAGGTGTGAAGTAAAAACTGGTCTTGATAACTGTATTTTGCCGCGATTCAGGTCGGACGCACGACCGCACCGCACCGGCACGCCACTTGTTCCGTCCATTGGCTCTGCACCCTACTCTACATACAACTGTTTCCGATGGATGTCTAGAATGCGAAGGTCTCTCATGCTCATCTGTACATAGACGTCTTATTATATAATACTAACACAACTTAATTAGCCTATGCATTCACCATCCTACTAATATTATATATGCGAAAGTTTGTGATGTTTGTTACTCAACCACGGCAGAACGAGTAATCGTAATTGGACGAAAATTGGCTATAGATATATTATTAGCTGGACTAACACAAGAGATGCTTTATTCCAGAAAATTTAAATTACCAATGAACTGAAATTTTACGCGGGCACTTATAGATATAATTATTAAATCAGAAAGTTGTCGGCCTTAATGGACGGGAGAAGACCCCAGAGTGGATGTTGAAAAGTATCAGGATTCGATTCTGGCAAGTTACTATATTTCAGCAATTTTGCTGTCTGATAATATATCAATTTTATTATCTACTTATAGCATTACGAAACTCAACGCCCTGCCTCTTCCACACCTACATATTGAAATAACCTTTCAACCAATTTGTCTTTAGTAATAATATTTTAATATTAGCATTTATGACGGCAATTCTTTGTGAGCTAGCGAGCATCAAATAACCATGAGATTTCGTGTCAAGGCCATGATCGTCCTCTTATCACAGGTTTGTTTATTCGTGCTGGTGTTACGCGACAAACATAACGAGCATTTGTCCGCACGAGTATTTGCTTAGAATACTTGAGTCGTCTTAATTTTATAACATGTTACCCGATTGCTGTCCGATGGCCCTAGACAACTTGTTAGTGAATACAACCGGATTATACGAGGCTCATAAGCGTGTCTCCAGATGTGTTGAAACGATGAACCTCCCACTCCACTAATCGCCACTTGACACCAGATAGTTTCGCAATGCACCGGACCTTCCACTCACTCGATACGATATACCCAGATCAACGAGTAATACAATAGTGTATCGTTCGTATTAATCGCTCTCCTATACAATATATATCATCCTATACAATATACATTAATACAATAAAAAAGTATCTTATGAGAAATCCTCGCAATAAGCTATGGTATGATAATTACAAATCTGTTTAAAAATTAATATGCAAATTACGCTGAAGTGATAAAAGTTTCGTTGTTTGGAATAACTATTAATTTAACGACTGATTAATCCCTTTTTGCATTAAGTATCATTTCCTTTCTTATAAAAAACGTACATTTGTTCAACAGTAGATCCATTGCATCGAATCCAATGCTTAGTGGTCCATTCAACGCGAGCGTCGTGTTCCCTCAGCGGAACAGAGTAGCGGTGTAATTCATTTGAAAATAACGCTTCGTGTCTTTGTGTGTCTTGATAATTGTGTGGTGTTTACCGTGTTTGTGGTAAAGGATGAGGGGGGAGTCAAGGCCGGCCGCGTGACATACATCCCACCACATTCACCTTCCGACCGCCGTCGCCGGTGCGCACCTGCCTACCACCACTGTCAAGGCTGCCTTGCGAAACTACTACACACCTAGTTATTCGAGACCCACTTATAGATATTATGTCGCAACATCCAACAGGCTCTGGTAATGGCCTTTGGCTACCTCGCCTGACCACTGTCCACTGCCCTCGTAGTAAAATGTCGAACTTACTACATGATTCCGTGTGTTTCATGTTATTCGACACCTTTCCTTATCGGATGCGTGGATGTGACATTTCGCTTAATTCTCGCCGAGCACCCCTCGCCTTATGTGGTTGACCGGAAGCAACCTAGCATTTAAATTACAGTTTGATTTAATTCCAATAAGGAAAAGCAGTACAAAGGTTACTGACCTATGAAAGGGTATAAAACCCATGTAGCATAATACAATTGATGAATTTATTATTTCTGACTTTAAGACAAATTTTGTATTCAATGTGAATAGTGGCCACGCACTCGAAGGAGTGTAAGGAGTAAGTTTCGCACGCAGGTTTAGTGATTCAGATGCGGTGCGAACTTGCATTGCAATGTATAGATAGGTGTAAATGAATTACAAAATAGAAACCACAACGCATTCGGAATTAAGTTAGTGTGAAATCGTAGAGATTTTTCTGGTAAATTATTCATGTGGCTCACGTTGAGCAAACTTTCGACGCGTTCTTGTAAAAACCTTTCACTCTTATCATGGGAGTTGCATATTTATTTGAACGGAACTATACATTTATGCCTCCAATAAAATGCCCCCATTTATACTAAAAAAAAGTGACGTAGTTGATCTTTATTTGCGTTTATGTCTTCTTGTCGGTTATTCTCCTGTACAAGGATATTAATTGTATATACGTCCTGATGGGGGCTAAAACAAGACACTACTTGATTATTAATACTCACGGAGTTCTTCAAGACGAGTGTGTAAAGATTCCTGGAGGGTCGGCAAGCGCTCGAGCGATACAGTGCGTCCATAGGCGGCGATAACCGCACCATTAGGCGGACTGCATGCTTGATTGCCACCAATGTGGTATAAAAATATGTACCCAAAGCGAATCTTAATATAAATCTATAAGTTGTACTTTTCTTAATCGATTGTAAAAAATATATAGACGCTACAATCACCTCCTTCGCTTAACATATAAATAAGCCTTGAAATATTCGTTACGAGATTTATTTCATGACACTCGGACTTTAACGAGATAAATGGTGATGGTAATTTGAAACTAAAATTACAAATATGTGATGTTTTTCAACTATAGGTTCAGTAATCGTATGAAAGGTTTCATATAGGCTCGTTGTTCTGACAAGACAGACATCGAAATCGCTGCAGTTTTAATATTTTGGTATATACTACATGGATATCGTACAGGAGTAGTGTGCACCGGCGCGGGTGCAAGCGCATAACGGATGTGTTTTAGTCCGGTTAGCCATTGGCTAGTGTTGTAAAGTGTGTTAATACGTGCACCTATTTGCGCAACGGAGCGCTACCTCTGTTCCTGTGTCGTCCCGTTGCGTGTGCACTACAACAAATGCTTTACTAATTACTATTAATATGAAGAAAAAAAAATATAATATTGACGGCCGTCACGTTCTAGTGGTTAGAGCTCCTAACTGTGAAGCCTGAGATCGGGTTCGAATCCCGCCGAGAGTAGGTATTTTTGTGATGATCACCAGTATTTATTCTTTAGTTTTTGATGTGTTATGTTATTGTAAATTATCTTGTCTTGTTACCATAGTACAAGCTGTGCTTAATTTTGGTATTTTTAATTATAACATTACTCTAGTATCCTATTGATTTGGGCGCTTGCATATCGCACGCGCGTTGATAGAACTTAACATGAGAGATATCCCCCTACCAGTTTTGAACATGAGAAGAAAGAGATTCCAAGGGTAGAAATAACACTGATGTAGGTACTAGCTGCCAGGAAGCTACGTTGTTTATAAGTTGGCATTCATAAATAAAACATTTGTAGAATAAAATACATTTATTATCTGTCATCAATTAATTGGACCATCTTTATTGTCATTAAGAAATTGCAATGATAAATTACATCTATCTACTTTTTTTTTGTTTGAGTCAGTCTACTGATGCCACTGATGAAGCTCTCTATTTCTTTCGCCGAGCATGAAGTTGTTTTATTCGTAAAATCATATATAATGCCGCCCTCTTTTTCAAATTTTTTTTAAATAAATTTAATTCTAAAGCCGGATGTCTGTCATTCTACTAACGTATGGAAATACGAACCAGCTCACCGTCTGACCACTTTCACATTTAATCACTCTCTTGGCTATATTCTAATGTAACATTGCATTTTACATCAATCTTTGCAAAATGTTATTAGCGCGTTACGCAAGAATTAAGTAATAGTTGCTAACATACGCTTGTTTTTATGTGCATTATTTGTATGTAGTAATAAGTATTCGGATTGGCGTAGGATGACGCACATTTGAAGATTTTTATGAATTTAATCACAAGTTTGTAGGTACGTAATTGCTTGCATTGTTCTTATACTATTCGTTTTCATGTTCGGATATGCGTATTTTATACTAATCACCGAGCATTTTATATGCATATTATACGTAAGATTACATACGGACATACAGACAAAAACCATATAATATTTTATTATACTTACACGAGAACACAAAGAACAGACTATTAAAATATCCTATGAGTAAATTACCTACTTAGTTTTAATGAATTCTTGCGGTTTCGCTAAACAGGTCGGCATATGGATGGGCAAATGTTTTCCAATCTTTCTGTTGTATGGTATATTAATATTTTATCTTCACACCTTCCCACAAGGTTCATACTCTTTTAGCCAGATTAGTCGGTCGCCCTTTCTAGGGCTCGAATGTACTTAATGTCTTTGAATTTCTTCTGAAAGGTATGCAGATTTCATGTGCTCCACCGATGCGTCCCTGTGAGCGACTTCTGAGACAGGAGACGCACTGAGTACTATTTAAATAAGGCGGCCACTAAAATACTTTTAAAGGCAGACATATCTGTAATTACAATAACGCACAAATATAATACTCGACTTACATAATTAACGGTAGGTAATCCATACCTATCGAGGTATCGAGTCATATGTGCGACGGCTTGTTCTTTGCAGTGTTTGTGTTATCAATGATAAGCCAACCAAAAAAAAAGTTGTATGAGGTTTACGTACGGCATATTTACTTATCAAATAAGACCCGTCACTCCAAAAAATCAATGACGTTGCAAAAAAAATAGATTTTACGATTATTTGGGAACGCGAATCAACATAGTTTACCTATATATACCATTAAAAAGTTTTGTTCCTAATGTCAAAATAATAGCTTTTGATACACAATTTCAATATCTATATATGCGGTATTTTCAACAAAGATTATTGTTTGATTCTTAACCTCCGAGGCGAGTAGCCTGATTTTGACGCTGCTCTCACTGGCAGCTGATGGTATAGGGTGTAGTAGTGACTGAAATTTGAGAAAATAATTGTGAAAGCGCAAATTAAAAAAAAACAAGTGATTGAGTGTATCTGGTCGGAACTGCGGCGCAAAGCCGCTCGATATCGGAGGCTATTCGCAATAACCAAAGTAGTCTCGTTCCTATCTCAGAATTGTCGTATAATTAACTATACAGTCATTAATTAGTAATTCCAGTACGACTCCTTCGATTAGATCGCGTGTGTCTATGTGTGGGAGTGCCGAATCCGGTCACTGGATGTAGGCTAGCTAGTGTCCGGTGAGTGTCAACCAAGTATAGGGAGGTGCCACTCTAATCGATATATCGAATCGAAACTTATCATGCGTCAGTTGTGGCGGAGGGGGTGGTTTAAGTCTGCCCTAGACACCTAAATATATCTTCGGCGGAAAAAGGGTTTGCTACACATATGTGCCTAACCCTTCGGGGAACCTTGTGAGAAGGCGTATAAGGCGAACATATTATTATACATAGTTATATATTGATGCGAAATTGAAATAAAAGCATATTGTAACAAAATCAGAGACTATATTATAATAATAGAATTAGAAAAAACATTGTTTTATGTAAGAAGGATGCTCTCCGCGAAACCATTTAATAAAGTAATAACATGAGTGTCTATTTAATATCGATATGTATCGAGCGTCCCTATGAAATGTCCCACCGCGTCGCACGGACAGACGGGCGCGAATCGCTCTCGACATTAGTATGCGGCCGGCCGATGCGTTTCAACTTTCCCGACATTCTTGCCAACAGCCGGAGAAATGAGCGACATCAATGCATTATATCAATTACGTTTATATAATTAATATTTCGTTTATCGAAAATTCTGCCTCATTTTAAATTAACGTAAAGATTGCCTCCGACTTCAAATTATTCCTAATTAGAGATCTATGTAAATTTACTAATGGCGCATTACAATTATGAAATGATTGCTGTCAAGTATGAAACTAAATAAAGTGTTCATGATCGTGAATCATAGAAAATTCTATATTTTAAAACAGAATTGTCTATATATTTTAAATATTCACTTATAAAAAGTAGATGTAATACCTAATGGTTTCTTTTGTGCTATTGATTAAAGAGAAGCCTTGTGTAACTTGAGAATAACTTTATTTTTATTTTTTCCAGGTGGCGATGGCCGGCGACTTCATCCTCGCGGTGGCGTCGATGATGATAGCTCGCTTGCGCAGCGATGACGTCACACTAGTGCTTAGCCAGGTACATAGCTCATTGTGTAATTAATTACATGTAAATCCGCCTCTGTTATAACGCGACACGCACCAATTGATACCTTGTGCAGTTTGATAATGCTTGCTCGAATGCCATTTTGTTACGATACGATTCGACCATTACCATACATCGTTGCAGGGCAAATCTACAACATCACAAAAGGAAATATTTTTTTATATTCGCCATCTATGTCCCCCTGTTCAGCAAGGGCCTCCCTTCTGTCTTCCAACTCCCCGCGATTGAGCGCTTCTTCCGACCAAATGTTCTGGTGCATGTCCTGTTCGTCCTGCCATCTTCTTGGACGTCTGCACGTCACGTTCTGTGGGGTCCATTGTGCCGTTTGTTTGGCCCGCAACAAAAAAGGAAATATTTTTTTAATTTTATTAATAAAACTTTGTTGGTGAGGACATCATTTCCGAACTGCTGGAATGATTTAGCGTATGAACATTATTGTTTGTATAAGGTTTTATATGGTAATTAAGATTGAATATGGTGGAAGAAAAATTTATACGCTTACCGGAAACTTAAGGAAATTCGGGATGATAATTGAAGCTTGGATCGAACAACGTAGTCGGGTCCGGTAGTGAATAACTTATATAATAAAATTTTCTGTAGCTAGAGGGCTAACTAATTTAATTTGCGTTTTTCTTTAATGTTAAATTGTTGTGAAGTCAAAAGGCAAAATTAGGCTATAAATAGTGGTCCTATGTTTATAGAATGTTAAATGCGTGCAGCACGCATGCGCAATACTTATGCAAAATATAATTGTTTATTTTTTTTATTCATCCATCCTGTCGACCTCCTTGAATGAGAATGTAAATCATTCTCATTCAAGGAGGTCGGTCAATTTAGGTTCACATTTGTGTATATATATTTATGTATAGGAAAATCAATTGCCTTGCCTCGCAAGAACTCTAATTGGCACGACCAATTTGGTTTATATGCATGTTACCCTGGATATGTTAGATTCACAATTAGACCCGGCAGGTGGCGCCGCGATTTTCCGTAATTTTATTTTTTCACCCTAACGACGCTGGCCGGGACAGCTTCTATATGGCTATATATGGTCGTCCTAATAAATGTGTGCGTGCTTACAGGTGGTAACAGACCTGGTGCAGGGCGAGTTCATGCAGCTGGGCAGCAAGGAGACAGAGAACGAGCGGTTCGCGCATTACCTCACCAAGACGTATAGGAAGACTGCCTCACTTATCGCTAACTCTGTCAAAGCTGTGAGTACTTTAACCAAGAGTTTTGTATATATAGTTGCTGGCAAGATCGCGCTATGTAACCTCTTAAAAATATTAACAACGTTGTTCGGATCGGTACGTAAATGAAAGACTAAAATACAAACTAAGTAGATGGAATTTGGCACTAATATTTTTAGTGCCCGTACAGTGATTAATGTAAAGGAAAACATCCTCATCCAACTTGCATTTTTGAGGAGAACCCAATGACGTATTTAGAGTTGTGCTTCAGAAACGGCGATGGATTCGCTATCTGCCACGATGGCACCTGCATATATCTGCATACATTTGTTATAATTCTTATACATATGTTGAAATTTGCTTTTTTACTGTAAAATAACTTGACTAATATAATTTTCAAGGTGGCACTACTTAGCGGCGCAGACGAAAGCACAAGCGAGCTAGCATTCCAGTATGGACGCAACTTGGGCCTGTCCTTCCAGTTGGTGGACGACCTGCTGGACTTCGTATCGTCAGCGCAAGCCATGGGCAAGCCCACCGCCGCTGACCTTAAGCTAGGACTCGCCACCGCGCCTGTTCTCTTCGCGTGTGAAAAGGTAATATAAGCGTTAACCCTTTCTAAAGTAACAAGTGTCCCAAAAGGGGTAGGCAGATGTATGTGTAGTATTTTTCACCCATTTTTTTATTTATTCATCAAAGACATAATATTTACTCTCCCCCTACTCGGCTCGCCGTCTATCACGTTCGCATCTCAAATATATCCCCGGTGAAAAGTAGGTGTCGTTACACCCCTGCCTATTATTGAAGGAGACCTTATTACTAGCAGCTGTTTACCCACCAGCAATATGCGTGACGTTGTACTAGAAAAATGCCGAACCGGTTGCCGTGCCTCGGTCCGCTTAAACTGCTTAACACACATTGATACTTGCGCAAAAATTCATTTTCGCAATACTTACACTAAACCTGAGCGTCGCGCACTACGGTCTCGGTGCTCTTTGCACCTTATAAGAAATTGATGTGCATTGAGCAAGTCCCCGCGACGACTGTGTGTACGTGACCACTGTACGCTCATTACTCACCAAATTTAAACAGCAATTTTTATGAACACACTTCGTTTAAGAGTAACAATAGAAAGTCAAGTTATAATTAATGAGCCAACCTTTGTAAGTTTTCTTGTTAAGATAATCTTGATAATATGATTGCTGCATGTATTTTATGATACGGTATGGTGGCTGCACGTCTCTTTGAATTCACTATTTTTCATAGTAGTGGTCTATCTATTAAAAATATTTAGTTATTATGGAAATTAATAGTTATGACAAGTTCTGCATGGCTTTTCGAATCTTCTGCTCGGCCCCTTAGGGTTTTGATCAACACATAACCCCTTGCTAGTTATATAATAAGTAAAGATGAGGTATGAGGTAATTTGTCATTTCGACACTGAAACGATAGCCTTGTACGAACGATAGACGAGGTACTCGTTCATTTAAAGATAGCGTTGGGACCGGGTCCTTTGGGCCTAGTGTGTAGTGTGCTGTGTGCGTGATTATGTAATCGCATGACTGAATATGTCGCGTGTTGTTGCAGTACCCGGAGCTGAACCCGATGATAATGCGGCGGTTCCAAGAGCCGGGCGACGTGCAGCGCGCCTTCGAGCTGGTGCACCAGTCGCGCGGGCTGGAGCAGACGCGCTTCCTGGCGCGCCAGCACGGTGCGCGCGCCGCCCGCCTGGCGCTGGAGCTGGCGCCGTCGCCCTACCAGAAGGCGCTGCAGCTCACGCCCGACCTCGTGCTCAACAGGATCAAATAGCCGCCTCGGACGCTCGTACGCTAGTACGCTCCCGATACAATACTATATATTCAATGTGTTATATTATTGTGATCAGTCCAACTGATTGACAAATAATTATCGTTACATATAAAATATGTATAATTATTTATGTCGTAATAATTGTACTCGATGTATCCTTTCACTTTTGTGACCTGATTTAATTTAAGATAGTTTTCTACCGAGGTATTGTACGCCGTGAACTATCTGCGACCGCCGCCGGGTGGCGCGTGTGTGTGTTGCCGCACAAATATGTACATACGTATGTGTAATATTGTGCTCAATTGTCTGAGGTACCAGGTTGATTTGGGCAAAGAATGGTGGTTTGATTAACCTTTCGTTGTATATAGTGAAAACCTTTTCTATTAACCTTCGTTCTACTCTTCCTCTATTTCTGTACCGCGCAATGTTCGTATAGGCGCAGAGTTGCGTACTCGTGTGGAACACGTCCGCGACATAATATAAATCATCAAAATTGTTGACGCTGCAGGCATCTCTCGTTTCGCTGGTATTTTGTATTGAACGTGTCTTATGATGTGTAAATACTGAGAGTCATTGGATAAGTTACCCGTTTTCTTCAAAACCAATTACCTCAATTTCTTTAGTGTACGCGTTACATAACTAGAGGTGTATATTGTATTCTGATGTAGTATTAAATTACGTAAATTGTAAGTTTTGTACGAGGCCGCGCAACATATAAAGGCAGAATTGTCGAAGCAGTTAGCACTTATTGAACATTATATAAGCTAATTAGATTGATAGAGCTGTAAATAAATTACAATGTTATTGTTCAGGGTCGCTGTATATTCGGACGAATAGAGGTATTCATTTGCCTTAAGAGTGCACCAAGAGCGTAGTATTCTTGAAACTTTTTCTTTGAAGTTCTTATTATTTAACGAAATATTAGTCACTAATAAAATAATTTAAGATTAGGCCGACATAGTGACTGAAACTGTAACGGCTACCAATCCCGAAATGCGAGAAAGTAAGTTAATTTTAACTAAAAGGAGTGTGGAATATCCTTTTAAGCTCCCCCTAAATCAAAGGCTTGCATCCTCAATGCAGCTTTTAGTCGGCATTACAAAACTTCTCTGTAGTTTTTGACAACCCTGAAAGAGGTAGGTAATTTGCGACAGCCCTAAAAGGCTTATCTGTAGGAACCACGTCAAGATGGGCATCCGGTGGGACCCTTTTAAATAAAGGTTGAGATTGTAGAATGTACGTCATTTAAATGTGTTATATTAGAGCGAAGTTGGTTCGGTGGAAGTTACGAAGCATACTCAGCAGCATATTAATATTCAGATTATATATTATTCTGTATTTTATTATATATTGGCACAATGTATTTGTGTTCGAGTGTTATCGTGTTTGGTCACTATGTCAGCCGACGCAACGCGGAGACGTATGTTTTTGTACATTATAATGTTATACAATGGGAGTCAATGAATTTTATTTATATGTATGTAGACATGTACGTAGTTCATAATGTTTGTAAATATTATTATTCTGTAAAATGCTAAATCATGAATAATTTTTAATATAAACATTAGTTACACAGTATTGTTTTATTTCAATTTAGCGTGCGTGATATCGGAATATCACGGCAAGGACACAAGGCCACGTTGGCTTTTAACACACTGACCTATTTGCGTTTCCCACGACATCCTTTGGTGTATAAGGATGGGTGCACTATAACTGCCGTTTGCGGCAATCGATATCACCGCGCCCGGCACCGACAGCCCCACTACAACGTTGATAAAAATAACATGAAAAACAACCCCTATTATCATTTGTACTTTTCCGCATTTCAAATGCTAAATGTATTTAACAATAGTAATTTAGACTAACATAAATATATATATATATATATATATATATATATTATAGGTGTGAGGTATATATATCCTCACGCCTTCCCACAAGGGTCCCCGAAGGGGTAGGCAGAGGTGTATAGGTAATACCCGCACACCCACTTTCCGCCAGAGGTATATTAGGTGCCAACGTGACAGATGGCGAGTCCATCGTCGTTATTCCAGCACAACTATACATACGCCTTTGAATTTCTTCTCAGACGTATGCAGGTTTCCTCTCGATGTTTTCCTTCACCGTAAAGCTCGTGGTGTGACTAATCACTGTACTTAAGTTCAGAAAAAACTCATTGGTACAGTCAGGATTCGAACTTGCGACCTTTGTGTCGCAGGCAACTGCTCGAACCACTCGGCCACCACGGCTTCAAACACAAAGCAATAGGAATATATTTTGTAGTATTCGGACGAACCACTTTCTTAAAACTACGTTGCAGGTGCACACCCCCCGTAAATAATAGATTAGCAGATGCGTGGCTACGTTACCTACTTGTTTTCATTTGTTCACTTCATTGCGGTAGCTTTAACAAAGCATAAAATTCAATAGTAGGAAAATTTATTCTGCAATGGAACAGGTTTGTGAAAAGCCTATTTTTGGTTTGACCCAGGTTTTTCAGATTCTTCTGCTATAACTATATACAATAATAAGAGATCTCAGTTTAGAAAATTGTCTAGTAACAATCGTTATGAAGGTTTATATCCGGCGAGCATGTATGAAGATACTGATGAATGTGGACGCGTGAATGTGGATGTGGTGTGTGAATTTGAAACGGGACGACGTAATGAGCTCGATTTTAAGCGGGACGACAACACACCAACAGCCATTCAATATAATTATGTCGGAGGGGTGCTGACATGCAATTAATGTGGTCGCACGTTCACGGCTAAAATCGGCTATGTCAGCCACCAGAGAGCTCACCAGCGTCGCTCTCATAATTTGTAGAAAAGTAGTCGCTGTAGCCGAACACGGCTTGGAGAGTATTATTATTATTACGTCTAGTGAGAACTGGCGCTCTACTCTCTGCTTACCCATTTAGGGACTCAACGTGATGAATATCATTGAGTGTCGTGTTGAGTGAGAATCCTTGTAGGATGTATGGACGTTTGTTAATAAATCACGCCAGCATTGCGTGAATAGCTGAAGAACTGAATTGGACCAAATATGGATATGTTTTATTGCCGAAAGAAAGTACGAATGCTACTTCTAATGCCCTAAGGTTCGAGCAAGGGCCTTCTTGTACAATTTGCAAATTTTACGCAGGTGAAACCTCGGGGCACACCTAGTTGTAAATATATAATCAATTCTATATTCATTTACAGAAGGTTGAGATCTTATATCACAGAATGTACTGAGTCCAAACACCGAACGGGGTTAAGGTCAGGTTGATTTACGCATATTTCTTATTGAAATGATCGTAATAAGGAATCCAACGTAGTTAGTTCGCCTACCGGTAAACGAAAGCCTATTCTGTTTTATTACTCATTAGCTACGGAGTTATTGCTCGTATATCGAATGTAGGAGCGAAACGTGACATCGCCCTATGTAAATTCGCAAACAGCCACAAAATGCATGTCGTATTCGTATCGATTGGCGATAGCAGACTATTTTATTTTGAGATATAACAAGCTGTCATTTTTTAAAAGCGGGGCATAATGTAATTATATTATGCCTATATAATAATATATATCTTTTTTAATTTGCAAATGTTTGCGGTAGCCGTATCCATTGGCAACTAAAATTCTTACAGTGATAGATAGATAACGTATTTCTTATATATTTATTAATATTTATGAAATCATTAGCCAGGATCAATTTTTTTTTGTGATAATGTTTATTGACATGCTAATACATAAAGTAGTTTCTTACATAATTAGATCATGTCAACTAAAACTATTTACGTATAAGACGTACTATAACGTAAACCTTCTTTCTTATTATTAAATATACCAAACCCTATTGCCCTAAATATACATATTTATAATGACTACTTGACTCCAAGACTCGTATACCAAAACGTATTTTTCTTTTTTGTGGGAGACATTTGCTAAGCCCATAACATCCAAGATAAAGCTATGTAAAATTTTGGTACTGACCATTTTTCATAGTTTAAGTCAACTTTCCTGAATTTTATACCGTTATCATACCGTACCATGAGACATAAAAATCTAAAACGTTATGGAAACGTTCGTTGAAGCGTGCCCGGCTTTCAGTACCAAATGTAGCGTGTTAGCGGGACGGCTCTGAATCGGCAGTAGTTGTCGAAAATCCAACCCGTGACAGTCGAGACTTTGGCAATGGTTCCGTTCTCATTCTGCAAATTCATATCTATATTTATGATCTTTAGAATACGTAATGTAGTCACCGGGTTTGTGATATTCATTTCTTTGTTAGATTAAGTGAAAATATTGTTTAAATGTTTGCTTTGCACTCGAGCCGACTACGGAGGTAAGCCGTTCAAGGCATTGTGTACTAAGCTTTCTAAGCAAATACACACATAATATACCTAACCTAACACCTAATTAATATGCTTAAAGAAGTTACTTAAGATTTGTTTAAATTAACATTATGGATAAGTACCCAGTACTTATAATTACAGTAACTTGTATCGCTCATTCGTACGTTAAAGCTCATGAATAACGATATCTAACGTTCGTAGCGATTAGTCGCTGGTGCATCATATCACCTTTTCTATTTATCAAAAATAAAACCTGAACGATACCATTGAAGGTGTAATATGGCGGTTCGACTTATTACTTTCTAACCCTTAATTTGCATTATTTTAAAAAAATATCCTATTTTAAAAGATATCAATGAATCTGTATGATGATGTGAGGAGGTTGAGTGTGCCCACATCGGGCTCACTGCGGCGGCGCGCGCACCAACGGCGGCAGGCAGAGCTCACGCGCGCTGATGGCGAGCGGATAGCACAGGAGAGACGGCAACAGCGTGCCAGGGAGAAACTCGAGAGCCAGAGAAAGGTACATCTTTTTTCTTATGTAAAAAGGTTTAGCGTGCTTTAAAATACGACTGTATTGCTTACTATACTGGCTCAGTACGGGTACGTAGTCAGGACAATAAATAAGTACGTTATTAGTAATTTC